>JANFAE010000393.1:0-103135 GCA_024613145.1 Pisolithus marmoratus
TAATTGCAGGAAGGTGACGGTACCAATGCCTGCATCATTTTAGCATCTATCATCAGCGAGACACAAAGGCTTGTGGTCACCAGAAGAGAATGAAGCAAGGCTGATTCCCATGAGCCTCGAAAACAAACTTTCGTGCAAGGCAACTGCCTGAGGATGCTCTTCAATCCTACCGACGCGTTGCATGAGAAGCTTTGACTACCAGCATGCCAATGAAGCTAAGTAAACTGCATCCAACGATACGTCTGGTATATCTTACTTTGCCCTTCAACATGTACGACCACCCGAAGTTCGCAAATAACCCCGGGGCAATGTTACAAAAGGCGATGATGCCCTTGGGAGTGGACGGCGGTACGAGGTCAAGGGCAGCAGATAGAATAATCACGTAAAGTGCTATGCTGGCTTCAGCGTCATACTCGGCGACGTTCTGCATGGTGGAGTTAAGCGTACCGTTGTTAATGAGCCCTAGAACGAAGAACGACAAGCCGAGCTTGAATAACAGTCGCCTTTCCCCTGTTATACATAGAAACCATGAGCATTTGATGCACGAAAGGACGGGGAACGACCGCTGTAAATGGGTTTTCCTGTCAGTAGGGACAACTACTGAGAGACGTCTCCACGGCGGTCGACTCCCCTTCCAGTGGGGCTTGCACCCTACCTTTCCTTGAGTTGGATATTCCTCCGATTTGATATCTCTCGCTATCCGCTTGTTCAGTGTCTATAGCCATGGTTCGCGCAGTTTGCAATGACTCTAGGTTTGAGGTATCTATGGCGTTAGAAGTCGTGCGGGCAGCCAAGTCTTGTAGCTCCACTTCATCTTCCCCGACTGATATGCTCAATATAGCGTGCATGCCACCCTTGCTTTTACACGGGGCTGATAGCAAGAAAAGCCCCAAAGTGGAGGGCTGGGACTCCGTACTTGGAAAGGACCAGGACTGCTTATGTAATACGCGTCATCGAAAAACAGGGGAAAGGCGCCTGGACACGATTTACTGTGAAGCGGGAGAAAAGCGACTTCAAAACTTAACAATAAAGCTGACGAGCTCTGAGTAATCATTCGACAGGTAATATTACATTTACACAACTATGCCTCTCTGTTTCGAGTATCTGAGGCATCCTTTTTCAAGCACGTCCGTAGCGCGAAATAGGTCATGAACTCGAAAAGAACGATCACGATTCTACAAACTCACCTTCTCTTCAGTTGCAGAGCCGATAATGACCCATCTCCCCATCGGGGTGGGCAATGACACCGCAGATTTCCTTCTTATGCGCGGTATAGACGACGCGGGCCGGGCCGGGGTCCTGCTTGGGATGCTGGTCGAAGGGGTACAGGTGACCGTCGGGGTACACAGGGAACTCCAGAAGACTGACACCGTGGTGCTTGCATCGCGCGTTGTGGAACGGGATCTCGTCATAATTGGCGAAAGGGTGGGGGAATCCAGTAGATCCTGCCACAGGGGGAGCCGCGAGGACATTGTCCTTTGCGTGTTTCGCGCTGATGTGGAAGTCGCCGTGAGTATTCTTGCAGGCGAACGCATCCTTTAAAACTTCGTGAGCGCGCACAGTTGAACGAAAAGAAGGAAAGACGTACGGCGGCCTGTTGTCCGGGACCCACCTCGGGTTGTGCAGAGGCGAGATCAGTGGGAACGCCTAAAGCTGGCGCGACGGCGAGTGCAAGGCAGACGAAACTCTTTGTCAGCTGCATTGTGACTACGATGGGGGGAAGCCTGAGTTCTCCCCGGAGAACGGGGCTGGCATTAAATACTCTTGGGCAGCTGCAGCTGCATACCCAGCCTCGCGATCCAAAGAGGGAAGAGTCAGCCAAATATCGAAAACAGGAGTAAGTTGATCAGCCACCTTCGTATCCTAAAATCGAAGAAGGTGACAGCCCGAACTTCGAAGATACGTCAGCCAGCGATCTGCATGAGTTAGGCATCGATGATCAGACTGACGTTGCAAGAAGAGGAGGCTCACGTACATAGTTACCAGGTACTGGGCCAGCCTGGACCGAGCCTGATCAAGGACATCGCTAATACAACCCACCAAAGTGAATCAAAGAAACTAGACCATCGTCATGGCCCCTGCCTAATCCCGACTGCTTCGAGACTTGTTGTTCACTGTTGGGTGGTGGATGAAAGAAAGAAACGTACGCGACCACCAACGGCGGCGGTTCGGCAGAAGGCTCAGGTTGATCTCATTCCAAACGAGGCCGGTGCATGAGTAAAATATGTATACAGCGTGGTGTGATTGAAATGAAGTTCAGGGGATGGGCCCTTAATATGTCGCAGGGGGGATGACTTCCAAACTTCTGGAGTCAATTTTCGCAAGTTGCTCCACAGCATTATTCGGTGATCATCGAGACAGCTGCCTTGCAAGGCTAAGTTGATGCTGCAGAATGAGGAATCGGGTCTTACTTACTAGTTTTTGCCGCTGTTCGGAATTTGGTTGCAGACTCACTGTTGTGATCCCCGTTTGCACTGACTCAAGAGGTCGCTGCTAATTTAGAGGTGCGAATACAACGATTGATATCCAAGCTGCCTGTGAGATACACGTGGTATGGTATGTGCAGATATTATCACAAGGTGTGCAAGTCTACAGCTTGATAGTTCTGGCAGCCAACTTCTGCTTCAACTTATCCTGTAGTCGACGTTCTGTCAGCCTTCGACGATCAAAGACGTGCAGACATTTGGTACGCACGTTCACAGCATCCATATACACGTTTGTCACTACCCAATGCTCCCTCTTCATGTCCTTACCGTAGATCGCCAGCGCAAGATCCTTAGTCATGACGCCGTCTATGTCAATGACTTCAACACATGCAGCCTCGAGATCTTGGCAGAAGAGCCTCAGAGGCTCATTATTGTCCAGCTTCGCACGGTGCAGCAAGCCGCGTGTCCATGCGAATATCGACGCAACAGGATTCGTGGATGTCTCCTTCCCCTTCTGATATTCCCGGTAATGTCGAGTGACAGTTCCATGGGCCGCCTCGCTCTCTACGATCTGGCCGTCTGGGGTGATGAGTTCGCTGGTCATCATACCAAGGGAGCCGAAACCCTGGGCTAGAATGTCGGACTGGACGTCACCGTCATAGTTCTTACACGCCCACACGAAGCCGCCTGACGACTTGATGGCTTGTGCCACCATGTCATCGATCAGACGGTGCTCGTAGTAGGTCCCAAGTTTCTCGAATTCAGCCTTGTACTGTGTGTCATAAACTTCCTGGAAGATATCTTTGAACCGTCCATCGTATTTTTTCAAAATTGTGTTTTTAGACGACATGAACTATTGATTGGTTAGCGTCGTCAAATATGCTTCCGAATAGAACGTTCGTACCAGAGGCATCTTCTTGGACAATGCCATCTTGAAGGAAGCATGTGCAAAACCAGTGATGGACTACGAGCACAGAGGTCGACGACGTGCATGCTTGTCAACGTAAGAAACGTACCTCATCCGTATTGTACATAGCCATAGCTACTCCCTTCCCTTTGAAATCGTAAACATCAAGAGCGGTCGGAGCTCCTCCGTCAGCTGGGGTATAGACGAGTTGCAGCTTTCCAGGGCCCGGTGCGAGGAAATCAGTTGAGCGGTACTAGGTGCAGTGTTTGATTGCTTCAAACCTATCAGAGAAACCTGTTAACTTACTTGATCACCGAAAGCGTGACGGCCGATGACGATAGGTTTTGTCCAGCCCGGCACAGGCTTGGGAATCCGGCTCAGGATGATGGGTTCACGAAAGACAGTTCCGCCAAGAATGTTACGGATCTGATGCGACGTTCAAATCATCAGCCCAGGAATGAGAAACTAGGCACCCACTGTGCCATTGGGACTCTTCCACATCTCCTTGAGATTAAACTCCTCGACACGAGCCTCGTCTGGGGTAATCGTCGCACATTTTATGCCGACCTTGTATTGTTGAATGGCCTTGGCAGCTTCGATCGTCACCGAGTCGTTCGTCTGATCGCGATGGTCAACCAGTAAAGCAACGGGAACGAATGGACAAACCTCATCACGGTATTCCAAACCCAGATCATAATACTTGATGTCAAGTTGGAGATAAGGTAAGATAAGCTGGCGCAATTGGATCGATTTAGCAAGGTCAATGTACAGGCACGAGGGACAGACTCGCCTCCTCTCTGATCTTCTTCCAGATGATCCGGGTCATTTCATCGCCATCGAGCTCGACGACAGGGTTCTCTACGATAATTTTGCTTGCATTCTCTAGGGGCTTTGCGTCAGCATGCATGTTCTACAATTTCAATTTGAGAGAGGCAAAAGGGCCAGGGTCTCCACACTCAGATCAGCCACATCATATTGAACCTGCTGATAAATGGCAGCCACTGCATGTGACGGAGTACTTACGCAGTCGCTGTGACATAGCAAATCCCCGGGAAGCTGGCCGGGCTATCGGAAAGCGCCTGGTGGCAAGGAGGAGCGTCTGGTAGCGCGACATGGTGCTATGGCAAGCAGAGGCGGACGACGGCAGAGAGGGCAGAAATGGACGGGAAAGCTCGATGCAAAAACGACAAGCAGCT
Source organism: Pisolithus marmoratus (assembly GCA_024613145.1). Classification (NCBI taxonomy): domain Eukaryota; kingdom Fungi; phylum Basidiomycota; class Agaricomycetes; order Boletales; family Pisolithaceae; genus Pisolithus; species Pisolithus marmoratus. The sequence goes on from JANFAE010000393.1 coordinate 4,530, forward strand.
GTGGATTTCTCTTGACCCTTCGGCGTCCCGAAATACCGAAGACGGAAACGCTCAGCTATTACCACCTGTCACCTGCACACAAGCACCAAGTCAGGGACCAATAGTAACAAACGACGTGGGTCGCCAGATGGGTGGAGACGGCGCGAGGTGGCCCTTCTAATACGCAAAAACCCTTCTGCCAAATAAGCAGTTGGCGAAGGCTTTTGTATTATCCTGTCTCATACTTATGGGCCATGCGGGGAGAGCAAGGTCGGTATTACCCAAAAAAAAGGTCCAAAATTTTGCATAAATTATCCGATTTCCTGACGTTTTACTAAGGACATGATCAAATCACACACGTAGGGTTGTCCGTGTCTACCCGTAACCATGAGCAAACCGGTTTGATCCAAGTTGCCAATTGGATATATAATCTGAGTCGGCCGATTCGTAGTAGGATGTTCCTAGCAGCCTTGCTTTACGATAGACTCTGAAAATGAGATTAGCGTTGTTGTGTGCGACGATAATGCCAGATCTTTCAGAGCCCCTAAGCTTCGATAAAGGTAACCTCGCTGACCAAAAACCACCATGTCCGTATCCAACGAGAAGAAACCCGTGCCAACAAACCAAGTGCAATCTGACGAACTTCGTGCACAAATCTTCCAGCGTCTTCACCCGCACGCTTATCTCGACCGGTTCCTCATAGAAGGCGTCAGACCAGATGGTCGTTCTCCAGAAGAGTGGAGAGACGTGTTCATCAACGTCGGTGCGTTCTTCTTTGATCTTGCACCGAGACCGGAGGGAACCGTGTAGCCCAGCAGGGTAAATGTTTCTGACTGACAGACGACCTTCGGTCGTTCACTAGGCTCGATATCGACGGCAAACGGCTCGGCCCTTGTAAGGATCGGCGGAACCACCATCATTTGTGGCGTCAAGGCTGAAATCGCCGAACCAGAGCTGGATACCCCGGACCAAGGTTTCCTAGGTAGGTCATTGGACTTTCCATCGCGAGTGACATGTTCCGGGTGATGATGTGTATCGCTCTACCATTTCCAACGTGGATCTCTCCTTCTAGTACCAAACATCGACCTCCCCGCCATATGTTCTCCGAAATTCAAGCCTGGACCTCCATCAGAGGAGGCTCAGGTACTGTCTGAGAGACTCAATGCCGCGCTTGTCAGGTACGTGTCTTCACCCTTTTTTTCTTCTTCCGTAGTCTTGACTTCGCCCTCCCATGTATTTACACCAGCGCACAACTTCTCCCTCTCACGACGCTCTGCATTGAGCCTGGGCGATCCGTATGGTGCCTCTACGTTGACGCAACTTGCATTAATTATGACGGCAACGCATTCGACGCTGCCCTTCTCGCGATGATCGCCGCTCTTCGAAACAGTGAGGATAGATCTGGTTTTGCTTGCGCGTGCTGCAGCTAATGTCTCTCTTTTTACTCACAATAGCAACCTTGCCCGAGGCTACCTACAATGAGGAGACTGGCCGTACGACGTGTCGTTCCCGCACAACGTGTCATCCACTCTCTCTCAACGAAGATAAGGTTATCGTAGGGCTTAGCTTTGGAGTCGTACCGACTCCGAGTGTCCCTATGGGCCTGGACACAGGTGAAGGAAAGACCACGTGAGTCCCACTCATACCCATGTTTTCTTCTTGTGCGTGAGCCAACCCGTCACTGGTCATTAGCTCCCACACGGCTGGCCCGATACTCCTTGCAGATCCAACGGTTTTTGAGGAACCTCTCCTAGCACGCGTACTCTCAGTCGTTGTCGACGTGCAGGGACGCGTCATTTCTGTGGAAGGTGGTGTGTGCGGAAAATCAGACACGGACCATGACGAGGACGAAGGTTCGGTGTTTATTGAAAAGTCCGTCCAAGCGGCCCAAGAACGGGCGAAAATATTACACCAGCTCATACGATGACAAGTTGGTTATCAAAAATAACAAAGTGATAGCCTCGATAGTGTCGGGAACTACTTTTTAACTCTCAAGGCCACGGTGAAAGGAAAAGGAGAAACCTTGACGAGCCAGCCTTTTTGGTAAGACACTGAATGCATTGAGCGTAACTGTCCTCTGCGGATACTCGGTAGTGTCGATCATGTCTTAGTCTCTCCCGGTCCCGGCTTTTCCTCCTTCTTCTTCAGCATTTCTTCATCTTCAGCCTTTAACTCAGCGTCGATCTTGGCACCCCTGGATGGCTCGTTTCCGTGGACGGTCGCAGGTCCCAGAGGATCCACATTGGGATCCAGCGACCGTATCCTCGACTCATCATAGGGACGCTGTTTCCACGCAGTCTCCATGGTTTTGCCGATGCTGCGCTCGTCCCTGTAGGGGTCATCTCAGTACCCACTGAACCACTATGCGTGACCATAATGTGTGGACCCACATATCTTCGATATCAAAATGTGTCCGCTCCCAGGCCTCGTTGATCTTCTTTGGAGGATTATGGTCCGTGCGAGGCGAATTCCTGGGGGTAATGAACACAAGAACAGTTGGTGTTTTGCAGACCGCTAACCAACCTTTGGTCGCCATCTTCGTATACTTGAGGGTTGCCAACCTTGGACATCATTGCACCAGCACGAATGTCTTTATGTTTCATTTCTTCTCGTTGGGCTGATATAGCTTGAGGAAGGATTGTGAGGGTTTGACTCAAAGATTGATATAAGAACGCTGCGTCGCTCCAGTTCGTCATGATGTAGCTTATGATGTCACCTGTGTGGCATCCCGTATATAGGCGGGGACTTGCGAAACTCCTTGAGTGATTTTACTTGACGCAAGTCCTGAATCGTGCATTCAGACTATAGGCTCATCGCAGAAGCACATGTCATCCTTGGTACTGCAAGCCTTCCGTGATACTAATAGTCGCGGGTTCGCACAGCAATCGTTGGACATCAGATGGCAAATGAGAAGTTCCTTCGGCGTTTGACAAGACACTAATATTAACAAAGTCTGGTAGTTCGGTATACAGTATGTGTGCATACCGCCGACGACATTAGGCAGGTGCAACAACGTATCATTGCCGTGTTATTCGACAGAGATCGAATACATGCAACGGACGGGGATTCTACGTCCTTAACCATGCAGTCTTTGCTATCTTCTTCTGTTTCTTCTGTTCCTTGAACCGCTCCTGTATAAAAACAAACAATGATTCCGAGAGTATCAGTACATCCGTTCACACGAGAATCGTACACACCGCGTACGTTCCCCCGCCCGCATGGCTCAGCAATGGAAAGAGCAAAAGAACATATCAAATGAGAAATGTTGCATGACACTCACCAGGTCCTTCTTTGATGGCCTCTTCCTCTTTTTACCACCTTCTTCTCTTTGCCTTTCCTCGACCTCCCTCTCCCACGCGCTCGTGTCAAAGTAGAACTCGCTCATGCGTTTCATGCGCTCGTACTCGGAGAGATGCTGAGGCGTACGTGCGTCTGCAGCAGTGAAGGCACCTGTGCGAGCGTTGAAGCGGGCAGTGACGGTGCCCCCTGGAGCTGCGTGAGTGGGTAAGGCAAGGGACGGGTCGAGATGAGCGAGCGAGGGGTCGATGCCTGCGGCAATCGCACGGGCCTCTAGGGAATTAGGATCGTATGGATGGTGGTTGGCACTCGTTGGGTCTGGGGATGTTGAGGACGACGGGCCAGCGGACGATTGTTGGATGGGGTTAACCCAGGTAGTCTCGCTGGTTTCCGTGTTATAGAAGTAGTACGTGCCGTGTTGGGGAGAGTATATGGCTTGCCATGCACCGGCGGTCAATGAGCCCGACGATGCTGGTGTGGTCTTGGTGTCGGTGGTGTCAGAGGGCGAAGAAGAAGAAGAAGACTGAGCGTCGCCCGTGTCTGGCGATGCCGACCTGCCCTTGTCATCGTTGCTGTTCGCCGACTCTGGCTCAGACGTCGCTTCACGCGGCTCTTCTGGCTTGCTGGCTGAGGGGCTCGTCATTGTCGCTTGCAAGGGAAGCAAAAAATCATCGCCGCATAAGATTTTTGTTTATTTATTTATTTTATTTTTCCATGTAAATAAATAACTGATAAGGCCGAAGTATGCCCGTTGACAGTCGACGATGAGCAGCCCGTCGTCTGAGCCGTCCACACACTTGCAACTGCCACCGCCGTCAGTCCTGCGCTCGGCACTCAAGCCATCGGCGCCGTCTCGGCCATCGTCGCCGCCGCTGTTATCGCCGACGACCAGCACACTGCTGTCGTCTCCCCTGCCAGGACCCCCTCCACGGACAACGTCAAGTTCGTCTCTGCCAGGGCTCTCGTCGATGTTACTCTCCCCCTCAAGCACCGCCGTAACATCGACTACGTTGATGGGCACACTTTCACCAGCCTCACCCCCCGTGCCTAATCCTGGTCTGCCCATCGCAGCTCAGGGTTACACACCCAAGGTCTCTTTCGACACCTTCGAAAATCCGGCAGCGTCCATGTTCTCCTACACCCTACGCGTCGAATCGGAAGGCTACGCACGTAACACAGCCACCCGCGTCTTTCTTTGTGCTGCCAGCGCAGATGAGAGTGGCCGTGAGGCGTTGGACTGGGTTCTCGAATGTCTCGTGCAAGACGGCGACGAACTGGTCGTATTCAGAGGCATAGACCAAGAAGAACTCGGTAAGCCTCTCCTCCCTGGGCACGTGCGTCTACCCACCCTCTGCGCTATTCCGTTTTGGGTATACAGACAAAGATCATGAACTCGTCCGCGAAGAGGCGCGCGAGCTGATGAGGCAAATTCAAGGAAAATGCGTCGAATACGATCCGGAGAGAAAGGTCTGTCCACGTGGCTGTGGTCGTGACGTGCTCCGACCCCCCCCCCGTTTAGGTGTCCATTATACTGGAGTTCATCGCTGGTCGCCCGACGACCACCCTTGATCGTCTCATCGCCCTCTACCGCCCTGATTCCGTCGTCGTCGGGACGAGAGGCCAACGAAGTGTAATGTCCGGTGTTCTTAGTTTTGGTAGTGCAGGCGTTTTCAATAGTAAGCTGCCAATGCTCTTCGTCGGGTGCTGGTCTCTCATGTACTTTTTATTTCTCGAGGCGTTGGCTCAGTGTCTAGATATGCCCTCTCTCACTCCCCCGTGCCCGTTATCGTCGTCCGGCCAGAGAGCAAGGTCCGCAAAGTCGTGGAAAAACGCAAACGTGATCCTAAACGGGGCACACATTTTGACGAGTGAGTGTTTTGCAGGAGCACATCTTTTTTTCTTTCTTTGTTGATTCTAAACTTTTCACTTCGTAGGGTTGTCCGTGAAAGACCGCGAAATGCAAAGATGACGCGGCCGTCTACAAGCAGAATCTAAGGATTCTGAACGTCTACTCTTCCCACTTAAAACCTACTTGGTATTCCCAACGGTATTCGCTACGTTCTATCGCAATCGATTGACATTCGCTCAACTTCTTGAAAGACTATGTGCTCACTCCTGTATCCGAGCCCTGCACCACGCTGTATCGAGTAGCTAACACTGCGAACGCCCACTTTGGTACACTTCTTATTATCTAGACAGTATCCCCGGAACCACTTTCACTCGGGGACATCGCATTACTCTGAGCGAACGTTTTTGCGCTGGTCACCTGTGATCTCTTGGTACTATTTTACCGTCCGTCCGTTCCGTTCACGAGATGCACCACTCAATCTCTTTTCTCGTGGCGATCGTCCTGCCAACCGTTATTTTCGAGGCTGCTTTTGTGGTTAACCCCCCAAATCTAGACACGCGCAATGTACACATCATCGATGTCTCCTTGTATAACATTCACAACTTGCTTCACGTTCATCTTGTTTACGTACCTAAGGCATTGTATATATAGAAGAGCAGTCTTTATTTTCAAACCTCACCAACTGATACTGGGTGGAAGAGTACGGAGCAACGTTAATGGGCGGTATGTATCGGCCTGGGTATGATCGATTCACGTTTTCCATGTACCACTTAAGCAGACGGCGCTGGCGATCAGGCATTTTACAATCCTAGGACCTCCTTAACCGTTTTCCATTGATGTCCTTCCCACGCCTTGTTGCCACTGGCGGCGTTCTCTGGGAAGTCCCTAGCAAGGTAATTATCCCAACCCACGCTGAGTCTTCCCTCAGTGAACTTGGTTTGCAGGTACGTCTGCTTGTCAAAGCCATCCGGAAGCTTGTCGAGGTGTACGACTGGCACCGGAGGAATACGCGCCTCATACAGAGCGCCAATAGCCTCCAGAGAAGTGCGATCGCCCTCGATCCGGTAAGTGGCATCATGCAAGGACGATGGTGGGAAAGTCGTGAGGATGTGTGCAACGAAGCCTGTTAGAGAGTATGAGTCCGCAGACACTGGATTACGCCGTTTCGTGGAGGGTACCACGGCGTACCTGATACGTCATCCAGCGAGGTGAAAGAGGCGGGCTTGTTTTGCTGGCCCAGTAAATGGAATTTACCCAGTTCGACGCCCGTCAGCCATGGAATGAATTCTATGAACACGCCACACTAGATTGGTCGTCAATTGTTATGACCTTCCCTTTGTGACACTCGATCACGATACGTACATAGATACGCAGTACAGGAACACCCAGCGATTTCGCGTACGCTAACAAGTGATGTATCAGTCGGACGCCTCAACAAGTTACTCCTACGACGACCAACGCACCAGCAAACTGTGACTTGGTCGCAAGGACTCCATCCGTGAGTCCTTCAGTCGGCATTCCGAACTCGGATGGTACGAGTAACTTGACAGAGGCGGCCTGGGCGGCGTCGGCAAGGGGTGTTTGAGCCTGGAGTGCTCCGAAAGACAACGCAGAGATGAGAACTTCCACGTTATTATCACGAAGGATGGTCGACACTCCGGATACGTCTGCGTAGTCTACGATCGTGATCTTGGCACCCTGAAGAAGGGGGCTAGAGGTGGATACGCTACCCGGACGCGCGAGCACGGTTACCGATGCGCCTCTGCTGATCAGGGCCTGTAGTCCGTGAGATCAAAGGCCATTATTCACTCAGAAGTTCGCTATTACCGACCTGTACGATACGAGCGCCGATCGTGGGTCCAGCACCTGCGACTGCGAATGATGTATATGGCATCTCGAGCAGAAGAAAAAAAGTAGTATAGCTATATGACGGATGGGTGGTTTCGGAAAATAACACTGCGGCGTCCTTTGCAAGGCTGAGAGGATGATATCCTGGAAACCTTATAAACGTGGTATGATGATGTGGTTACTCCCAAAGGTATCAATCAGTTATCAAAATATATTGCAAAATATAATTATATAAGGGCTATATCATGGGTAACCCAAGGTGACCATTGGCCATATGCAGCCTGCATTGAGCAAATGATATACCAATATATATGTAACAAGACACACCCTTCACTTTGCTCCGGTGGTCTTTGTACTACAGCTGAAATTTACATGATGGAATATAAGTATTTTATAGTAATTAATTCATGGAAGGTAACGTTTGTAGTAGTATTGCTTGTTGGCGGGAAAGTAATATGCGAGCGTGATTTCGATGATGAACATGAGAAAATGCAGTATATAGTTGGCCATGGGAGAATACTGGTTTGGTGAGGTCCATGCCTACACAATCTAGTGTTAATCCTTGGCAGCTGTTGAAGGTGGTGGCATATGCAGGTGCAAGAGGTAGTTGACAGTGCAGTAGTGTGTGTCCCCCGAAGAAAGTGTGGTGTTTGAACATAATGCATGGAATGAGGATTTCTTGTATGGCATACAGTTGGTCTTGGTCTTGTAATGTTTTTCATGGCTGCAGTCATTGACCCTACAGAGGCGACGGACCACTCTGCAGTTTTTGGCCAGTCCCTGGTCAAGGGAGAAGTTTGCAGATTAGGTGGTAAATACTGCCTACGTGAATATTCAGGGAATGCAGCAGAAGTCTGGGGGGTGTACGACAAGTGACATAGTCAAAGAATGCTTTGGGGTGGGAGTAGACCTGTGTCATCAGCTTCCATGAGTGAGTCTGCCACAAGATAGGTACGTTTGTTACCACTAAGTCATTGTAGTATGCAGGAGTTGTAGAAGTCAATTTGTTGGTTTGTTGGACATAGTATGTGCGCTTTAGACAGTCATGTGGTTAATTTCTGCTGGTTACACCCATTGATTTGCTTATATGAAGAATCTGGATTGATGGTGGCCGTCGCGGCCCCCGCTTGCATGTTGGCTGACTCCGTAGTATTAGTAAATGCTTTACAATACAAGGGACGGTGTGGGACAAATGAAACTTGGAACTTACACAAAGAATCGTACTTCACTTACCTATCAGGTAGTATAAGGTTTTCAGCAAGCGCCAGTGGGAGGTCAGAAGTGGAATCACTTCCGGAATTACAGCGACTTCGGCTGTCAAAACGCCCCGATATCAAAAGCATACATAAGCATGACACGTACCACGTCGAGATTTATGCGAGGAGCGAATAAATTTAAACCCTGCGAACGAAAAATCGATGCGCTGTCCTGCTGCCTTTCCTTCTCCTCGGAGGATAACCATAGTGTGGGGTGTGTACGAGCGCCATTCTGCCGGAGATGATCTAGCCGGTGCGACCCGAACTTGTATCTCGTCGGGCAGGTCGCCAAAGGCACCCGTTTATTTTCCATTCGACATGCAAGGCTTTTCACTGCGACAGTAGTCGTCACAGAAGCGAGAACATCACGGTATCATGACAAAGGCTGGCAAGAATACACCCCGTAAAAACCCTGGAGGGTGTAAAGCTGTTTTGTTCTTGGAACAATTTGGTCAATGGCGGGCGTGCCAGTGGCTGCATGAATGGGCGGATGGTAGAAGCATGCATCATCTGCACATGTAGTGTCGAGAAAAGTTTATCCAACGCCGGTCGGGCTCGGACGAGTTCCTCCGCAGTATTGAATCGAGGTATATGGGCCTCTGCTGCAGCATCGTTCTTGGGTTCAATAAAGTTGAGTTGAGAGTCCATGTCAACCCCCGGTGGTTAAAGCCTCATGGTCTTGGGGGTTGCCGTTGCACAAGATTCTGTTACGTGAGGAGACTCGGAAGTGGCATGCTTATCTCTCTGTGTTTCCCGAATAAACCATCTTTGCAACGTTGCAGCTATCATAACATAACGGTGATGGCGATGTATTCACGGAAAAGTTACAGACAAATCCCAGTTACTATTATACAATCCCTTACTTATAAAGGCCCTCAGAAACTATATCGATCGTAGGACAGACATATCCCCCCAATGAGACACTAAATGTTTAGTTCGTAGTAGCATTAGTAAAGGGTGTCGTAGCGAAGCCGACGCGGGAGTTAGTGGTATCGTAGACACTGTAGAAGCGTTCGTGGAAGGTCTGGCCGTTGATGAAGTCCATACCGGAACCGGAGTTGGACTGAATGTCGTTGACGATGAGGTACACGTAAGAGGAGCTGCCGCCGATGTACGTGTTGAGGGAACGGGGCCAGATCTGGCCATTGGGAGTCAAAGTGTAGGTGACCTGCATAGCAAGCATTGATGAGAGGATCGATGTGCAGGGTGTGCAATGGAACTCACACCGCCAATCTTGAAGTAGAGATTCTGAAGTACGTTGTATTGCACAGTGGTAATACGCAACAAGCCGGTGGTGGAATCGCTCACAGCACCAGTCAAAGACTTGTACTTGTTGAAAGCGTCTTATTATGCAAGCATCAGCCTTTAAGCTCTTGACGCTAGCAGGAACTCGACTTACTCGTGGCGATGAGGATCAAAGTAGTGCCAGTGTCAACAATACCAGCGGTCATCGACAAGATGGATGTCGGACCATAGGTGATGCTCTGGTCAATACCCCAGTAATACGAAGAAGGGCTCGTGGTGGTGAGGGGACTAACGGCAAATAGTGTCAACTTCGCAAGTGTCAACGATGTCTTCATACTCACGTGTATTTCAAGGTACCACTGTATTTGCTGGAGTCAACACCACCAAAGGTCAACTCTCCGTTCATGGATAACGTGTTGGTGGTAGGTTCGAAGGAAACGCCCACAATCTCGGCTTTAATTTCGCCCTGCGTGTATAGGTTCCGGGTGATGGTAGGGATTTCGGTGGATGGCCTATTAATCAACGAACCCTGAGTCAAGTCTTGCGGACCGATCCTACGGATATGAATAATCTAGACCTCAGAGAGGGGAGATATTCCTTACCCGAGGATGCCATCTACATTCCGGAAACCGGTTGTGATTGAGGCAACACCTATGGGCTGCTGGGTTATTTTAAGAGAACCGAGGGTAACGGTATCGGTATACTCCGTTCCTACATCGGTTGGTCACCACATTGTCAAAGAGGTGCAGTGCGGTGGACTTACCAGTGAAGGAGCCAGAGCCGTAGCTGATGAACTGCGATAATTAACGGTACATACCATTTCATTTCGATGAGTAGCGGCTACTTACCATAGGCTCGCCAGTGCTCGCACTGGTTTTCGTCACTTTATAGGGAGTTCCGGCTCCAACCCAGGTATTTGAAGATCCTGTAAACCCATCAGTGTTCAGGATGAATGAAGGGACCATTTTGAGCACCAGTGTCGACGATCAGGTAGTCTACACATGACATCAGATCAGACGACCCAGTACAGGGGGCTGTTATGTACACACAAGAAGTGGCGGGGCTACCAATGCCAACCGTTGCAATGTAAGAGGCGGCCACATTAGTGACGAGAATACTGTCTTGGCGGCGGTTAAGCTGTCCGGCGTCCATGGTCTTACCCCGCTCACGAAGAACGGTTGCGCGAACTTGATCATGCTGAAGGAGGTTGATGATACCACCCTGTGCGTTGAGGCTCCTCACGAAGGGCAGCGTGATAGACGGGCCGCGAATCTCAACAGGGCTGGCCACAATGGACAACGCGAGGAGGACTGTCGTAAGCAAGGATGCAATGGGGGACATGTCTACCGGAGTGTGTCCGGATGCTTCCAAAGCAGCAAAGGAAGCTAGTCGCAAACACTAGCCCTTTTATACGAAAATCACAATGAAGAGCACTCGGTTAGCTTGTGTCGCTGGGACCGGGAGTCACCAGAGGATGGCGTGCGCATGGCACATGGGCGCACACCAGTCTACTCAGAAGATGTGACAAAAGACAGCCAATGTACCTATCGGTATGAGGGGATTGGTGTTCCTGTGGCTCACAGCAATGTGTGGACTGTGCATATTACTTGGCAAAAAGTCAATTTCTCAGATCTAACGACCAGCCTGCAGCAGTGCAGAGACAGACAGTGTCATCCTTCCAGGAACGGTTCAGCAGGGAGGTTTAACTCACGTCGTCGTGACTGGTGATAGGCTTGGCCAGCCAAGTTATTGCTTTTGTAGGTGTGGTCTTTGAAGTCCCTCCTGCATGCTGTGATGGAATAACATGTCAGAAAAACTGCTCTGAAGAATTCAACTGCACGGTGCTCATGGAAGAAAGCTTCTGGCAGGGACAATGCAGTGCAGCTATTATTTGCGAGTTTCGCACCTGGTTGTGACCCGTCGCCGATGAACACACCATCTAATTGTTGTTGACAGACTGCTGCCATTTCGCCAGTGGCAAATTGCCAGCAGAAGGCAGAGGGTGTCATGCTGCATGGCAGAACATACTGGACCTGCGCCACACTCAGGCTGCGAGAAGCTTATGTCAGCAGAGAGTACCTGGAGAATTTTCGGAAGGTCAACTCCGAAGACCTATGAAGCTCCCCGAGGTTCTGATGCTGGTGATGCTGATGACCGCCTGGCGTTACAGAACCAATTTGAGTCACCCACCTCTCGAACCCTCGCACTGTAAACGACATTGAGGGAAACCGTATACCCCAATATTCAGTCGCATCTCTCATCCGCTCCCTCGTTCTTTTACCCTGATGATGAAGATCCGTTTCTAGAAACCTCCTCCGCTACATCCTATTCTTGTCCGCTATCAGCACTTCCATCTAAATCGGTTGCTATCGTGTCGGCAGCGCTTTGTTCAGACGACCACTGATTGTCGGCTAGTGCCCCGGTAGACTTCGAGGTATAACCTGATGACGCAAGGATGGTTCGGACAATCTCAGTTTGGCGGACTCCAAGTTTAACCTGTTGGTGGTCATAGATGACCCTGATTCTCACGTCCTTGAGGACCGACGCACCTTTCTTTGGATTGTGTTCTTCTGGTGGTCTCCAAACAATTACAGGATAATACAGTGCCAAGGCCATGTGTAGGAGTGCGAATGCGCTTGTACTTGTACAACTTACCGTGTCCGCCATCGAGCAATCCCAAGCTGTTTCTCACCCCTCCCCCCAACCAAAGAAAAATAATCCCCGCATGGGTCCGTTGCACATGAATTCATAGGTAGATGTGGGGAACAAACTTGAATAGCCACCATCGTTCAAGAACTTAACCGCTCCCTGCAGGTTAATTACTAGCAATCCAGTGATACACACTTGGTCGTGCTTCCTACCGCCTCGCCACGTTACTCCGTCCCATCTCAGACTTCAAATCGCGACAGACACGGAAGACTCGTGAGATGAATGGGATCGACAGTTGTGAGGTCCTAACGTCTGATGATTCAAGCACTCCAATCTGTTTCTATTGCTATCTAGCATGGTAGGTCATCGCCACTGCCACCCGTACTATGCGACGTGCCTTGGGCCAAGCGGATCGATATACTTTCACGGTTGACTGGTCGGCACATCCGCCTCATCCTACACCTGCGTACACATGTACCTGGTTAGTTCAGAGTATTGGCGCCGGCGTATTATAGGTGTTACTTTCGCGCTTTTGCTGGGGGTATTCCCGGTGTGCTCCTGGCTAGTTCCATCCGTGAGTTTCACGATCTCCCAAACTCAGTTAGGGGGGCTGTGAAAATACAACCATGCAAGGTTCGCCCTGTTTTCCTTTTCCACCGCGCGGCTCACATAGAATAGATTCAGCAGGGAATTTCCATCTGCCAAGAAGTTGGGTCTGGAGCTTGAAGACTGGCAGTCCCAAATCACAACCGGCAGACTGGCGACATAGGTGGCTGTGTGGAACTAGAGTACTCCAGCGAGTGGCAATAGTTAGTGGGTCCGACTCGTTGGGGCACTGCTGGGAATGTCAAATGTATGTGTCAGTGTCAAGATCGTGATCAATGCTGACGGAAAGAAGGAGCACGTGTACCTGCAGGGCATGTTAGCAAGTACTGGTGTCCCTCAAAGTCCCAGTTCGGCATGATCACTCTGCAGTGGGGCTAGTGGACCACCGAAGTGACCCATACACATATCTAAGCATGAGTATCCATGACAACCGAAACTTCAAGTAAACAAAAACGAAAACTCCTCAATAGGGTAGTCATTACCAATCTCGAACCAATGAATAAGAAAAGGCTACCATTTCTTCAATGATGGTGCGTCGTGGTGCGTCGCCTACTCTTGACATCACATCTTTCAGATTTGGGTACGCACCTTCTCTGCCATCCAGTGCGTCCTGTCCAGACCCGGTACACAATGGCTGATCAGTTCTCTTGCGAATAGAACAGTACGAAGCTGTCTCTAGCCTCCGTTAGCCCGACAGTGATAACGGGCGAACAATAGGAGTGCGTTGACTCTCTACGGCGGACGGCCTGCACAACTGTGGTCTCTGAATGTTACTGTAATGTACCAATGTATGCATATCCTAGAAGGCAGATACTTGAATATGAACTATGGAGGTTCGTACTTAAGTTATGATATCTGGCTTCTATGATATCATCTCAGATCCGTTCTGAAGGGCCGAAGCGCGCAGTAGTAGAAAGTCGCGCTTGCTCCGTATTCATTCCCATCTTCGGGTAATACCTGCTGTTCATACGAGGGACAAGTCCTTCTACTAGCACCCACGTCTGGTTAATCATCAAGCCGTCCCCACGGCTCGGCTCGGCTCGGCTCAGGGCTTGAGGCCGGGCCCAGCACAACACTAACCTTGAGCCCCGCTATCAGGGATGTATAGTCTCGTCAGCGTGCCATTTATATGTTCGGCAAGTTGTGATGGCCTTAGAGAGCTCTGGCGTGTCCTGCACTCCTGGTTTAATGTCGAATGGAACCATAGGACCTCTGCTGGAGTTCTATGGTTTCTTAGGGGGGAATTGTGCTTGATGACTATGATCGGACACCTGCTCACTTGGAAACGCAAAGGATATTCGTAGGCATTCGCAATACGTGCGCAGTTCTCTTCCATACTCACTGCTCGGTGGAGTATGTGCGCAAATTCCAGAGAGAGCTGCTTGGTATGATGGAAAAATGAGTGTGACGACAGCGGCCAACTTGGATCCGTTTGCAACATGGATCTAGCAGAACATCGCTTTCCGTGCATGAGCCTCTCCACCGACTCATCGGCCACCGTTATCACTGGCGAATGCTATGAAAAGCAATGCCAAGGAATGGCGAGCACCAACCACCTCATACATTGATGCATCAGGTAAATCCGGTCGCGAACCGTCAGGGAAGGGGCTGCTGACTCAGTAAACGAATGCTGCTGTCTCCATTGTCGCTATGGATGCGACACCGTTATCATTAGCAGACAACCATACTCATCATTTGTTTGGAAAAGATCGAACTAGTGTCGTGTCGTGACCTGCCATTGTAGGATGAAAGAATTCGCGACTACACCATTGCAGTCGGGTACACGGGGGTAAGAAACCTGGGGGAGCACGGTCTCATTTTCTACACGCCCCCAGAATTTGTTTAAGGCCATTTTCAGGAATCAGTCCTGCGGAAAGGATCTCACACTGTGGGGGACGTGTTATTAGTTGGGGGGCATCGCCCAGAAAAACTCATACCCCAAGGAACTTTCTTGAGAATGTGTCTCAATTCTCATGGCTGACAGCTGGTGAGAATCTTCGGTGGCCCAATCGCAATACTATACGGGAAAGAAAGTTTCCTCATACCGCGTGGGAATTTTATGCGACTTCACGCAGCCAATCTGTGCCGGTATCTAGTTCCGTCAGCCAAGGAATAGCAGACTAGCCAACCCCTTTCCCTGTTAATTTAGACGCGACGGCGCTGAAGGAAAATTGTCGCGGGGTACCTTGTGGCCGAGGTTCAGTATGTGTGGCCAGGCCAGAGTTCAGTGAACTCAATCTATCATAACAGAGGTGCCGGCGTTCTGTGGCAGTATTCATGTCCAGTAAGTAGGCAGAGGCCAGTCAGCGGGTACAAACGGATGAGTGAAAACGCGTATGCAGATTTTCCGCAGGTCACACGTTAATCCTCTATTCGAAGCTTCGCTGTTCCATGATTAACAGTTGAGGAACTCGTGAAAGACACCATAATCGCAATAACGACGAGCTCCGGGAGCAAAAAGAACCTTTATCAGCCAGGGGTAGGATAGGCTACGCAAATGCTTGCGTTGTAGTTATCGCCCAGTCCAATGATGGTCACAAGGTGTTGTGAAACCAATGACCAACTATCTGGACCGTAGGTTAAATGCACTGCCATATGCCTAGCCAACTTTCTCGTCAGCGATAGCGTTTGAAATTTGACCCTCGATCCGTACCTGGCAACTCTCACTGCGGCTACGACGCGTGCAAGCGGTTACCGCGTCGGACTCCCGGACATCTTAAAGTAAAGGAGGTGGGTCAGTAGGAAGTGCTTTCTTACTCATCCCGGTTTACCAGCTTGGCGACAAGCTTTTCCAGACTGCTAGCTGTTCCCACAGCCTCATCACCATTCTTTGCTGGTCTCAGGTCCAGTGACTGATGTAACTGTTGGAGATTGAATCACCCCAGTGTGATGTATATTTTGGTGCGATGTTTATGCTTACATAAGCGCTTAGAGCGCACTTTGTAGTACATTTTTGGTACTGTATCCTCAGTAGTTGAGTCACTACTGAGGGTAAGCATATACATTCCTTACAGTAGACTACTTACTGATTCCCTGTAGCTGCCTACAGGTACATCTAATATACATAGTAGTTGAGTCACTACTGAGGCTGCCTACAGCCCTTTTCTACAGTAACAACTCCAGAAGATCGGATATGGTACAGTATGGCCCCAACGAGACTTCAGCATCTTCGAAATGCAAGTAAGTCATCAGACACATTTCCTAATAATACTGGTGGTAGCTGCCACCCATAGGCAAGGGTGGAGTCAGCTCCAGATGACAGACAGCGTAGGGATGAAAACTTCCATATTGTTAGCGCGGAGACCGACACTCCGGGCGCGTCGGCGTAGTCCGTGCTTACGATCTTGGCACTTTGAAGAAGGCTGGAGGTAAATCCGCTACATGGACTCGTTATGACGACTACTGACGCGCCTCTACTGATCAGGGTCTGTCATCTGTGAGATCGAGGGCCATTCGTTCACTCGGAAGTCCACTACCACTGACCTGTACGATATGACCGCCGATCGTGGGTAGCATATGTAACTGCGAAAGATGTAGAGCAGAAGCTACACAGATCACCAAGTTGTTTGCATAAGGAATCAGTACGAATGCTGGCATCGCGGTCGTGAGCCTACGAAGGATCGTACTTCCCCTAATTATGGTAGTATAAGGCCCTCAGTCGGCAAAGGAGTCAACGCCAGAAGTAAAGTCACTTTCAGAATCACAGCGACTCTGACTGTCAAGACGCCTCCGTATCGGGGGCACAAGTATAACACGTACCATGTCGGTCAGTCTATTTGAATGACATGACAAATGATGGCGAACATACATATTGGTATGGAAAGAAGTGCATTGCTAGAGTCAGCCGCCATTGCACCCGACAAGTTATCACATCTAACGCCCGCATTTCACAGATCCAGGTCTTTAGCCAAGTCACCATTCCAGAATGGTTCAGTGAGAACTCGGTTTAGCTCACGTCCCCGTGATTGACAATGGGCTTGGCCAACCAAGTTGACGTTTTTGCATACGGTGGTCTTTAAAGTCCCTCTGCGATGGAGTGCTATGTTAGAAAAATACACACGCTCGCAAGAAGAGACTATCCTTAGGAAGGAAAGCTTCTGACAGTAACAATAGCTACATAAGTAGTTATCATTTGCGAGTTGTGCACCTGGTCGTGGGTTAGGATGACATTGACACACAAGCCCAATGATTGTCAAGAATGGTAAAATGGACGAGCCGTCACCCAATAGTGCATCAGATAGATTGTCCTGTCAATCATGGCCAGGGCAACAAACTCTCAGAACTTCTGTTTGCGGGGGAGTTCATGCAGGCAGAGAAAGCAATGGACGCGCACCTTACATACCCAGCAAAAAGTCTGATAAGGCGAATTCTGAACACTATAACTCTACTACCTCTTCGCCACGTGTCAGTGGTGGCCTGTCGAGCATGCAGGAACACCGCATCCCTTGAGAATGGTCCATTGAGAACTTGGAATATATAGGAGGTGCGAAGGCCTACGAAAAAGCAAGGTCACCCTCGTATGCAACAGGTACGCGCCACCAAACAGATGACAGATTTGTTCGGCGCAATGGCTTGCGATGTAACAAACTTGCTGGCCCATGTCCCACGCAAAAGAAAGTCAATGCAAAGACAAGTGTGAGAAGGGGAGCTACTTACATACTAGTGTTCATGGTAGATAGATACTGGTTACATCTTAGAACACAGTCACTCCCTTGCAAGGTCCCTGACAGCAACGCCACCCCCTATCATTTCCTGTTTTGCCGGTGGCGATATACCCTGGTGTGGCAGTTCGAGTCACTTGCTCTCGAATTTGATCCCACACTCACGCAGACACGTATCTGGTTTGGCTTCAGCAACTTAACAAGTATTATGGGTATCATTTTTGTGGGCATTCCCGGGACCGCTTCTGATTTTCATGATCTGCCAAACTTAACTCGATGCAACAGGCTGCGCAAATAAAACATTGTCTACAGTACTTCGCCCGGCTTTCCACCGCACAGCTCATATAGAACAATTCAATGAAGTGGTCATTCCCAACCTCGACTGCAACAGTAGAATAGGAAACTGAGGGCACTACTCAGTGATAGCGTGTCGTGGTACCTCGTCTTCTCCTAACACCATGTTTGCCAGTGTGCCATTTCCCGACCCAGTACATAACGGTTGATCAATCCTCTGCTGGGAGTAGGACATCGTGCAATCTCAGCTCCTCGGTGGTCTCTAGGATGTAACTCAACGCAGCCACCGAGGTTGGCTTTGAATACCAGATATCAGTGGCTGACTATTAATCTTCGTTGGCCCGACGGTAACGACGAGCGACGCAGGGCACACGCCGATCCTCCGCGGCAGTCCTCCTGTGTCGATCTGCGTCTCTTAACGTCCCCATGACACAGTTCCAACACGTATCTATGGATATTCTGATGGCAAATGCTTGAATCTCGGTGAACTGTCAGGGTACGTACTTGAGTTGTAAAATTTGGCTTCTATGATACCGCCTCAGATCTGCTCGGAAGCGCCGAACTTCGCTACATAGTAGCAGAAGGTCGTGTTCGCTCCGCACTCATTCCCGTCTTCGGGTAATACCTGCTCCTCATGCGAGAGCGAATCTTTCTACTAGCGCCCATGTGTAACCAACCGTGGAAGTACATAAAAGCCCCACTATCCGGGATGACCTATAATCTTCCGTCGGCATGCTATGTTCCTTCCGGATGTCCTATAGCAATGGCCTTAAGTGGTTTCTCCTGTGACACCGGTTTACTGTCGGACTGAACCGTGGTATCTGCCCTGCAGCTCGAGACTGATGGCTACGATCGGACGCCTGCTTGGAACCGAAAAGGAGATTCGTAGGCCTTTGCAATACATGCACGACTCACAGCTCGGTCGAGCATTTGTGCAAATCTCGGAGCACTACTCGGTATGGTGGATGGGCAGTAGCCGAGTTGGATCCGTTTGTAGCACGGACCTGGCAGAATCATTATTCAACTCGCTTTCCGCAATACGCATGAGACTTCATCAACTGTTGCCTCATCATTATCAGAGTAACGAATGCTTTGAAAAGCAATGCCAAGGAATTACGAGCACCACCCGCCTTATACATTGATTGGATCAGGTAATCTGACAATCCGAGACGTGATACAAACATCCTAGGCTTTATCACCGTCTATGGGTACCCTATGAAGTAGCACAAAGTTGCACTTGCACCCACCTGCCAGTCGCAGACCATCGGGGAAAGGGCTGCTGTCTCCACAAACGAATGCTAGTGTCTCCATTGTCATTATGGATGCAGACACCTATCACCCACAGACAACCATACTCACCGTTCGTTGGAAAGGTATCAAATTGGTCCCGTTTCGTGACCTGCCATCGTAGCATGAAAGGTTCCTCATACCACATGAAGCTTTTTATTTGACCGCACGCGACCACCCCCATCGTGCTGGTACCTAGGCTGCCTCCGTAGCCAATACACTACGTCGCCGATTTCCTTCTGGGCGTTTCGCAGTTCGTGTTACATGTTATAATCAGTGCTGCATCTTATGAAAGATGTAAAATAGTTGGCACAACAGTTGTCCTGGGGTATCACTACGATTATTATCCTTTCAATCACACTGATTTGTGCATCGCCGCAACGCTACCCGTTGATGATGTGCAAGACGCTGTTTATCCATTGGGCTTTGTGACATTCACAATATACAGGAGTTTACCGACCATATAATTACTTTTTTTTTCCAACTCCCGTCGCCTATCGGTCGTGCGCACTTCCGCTGACTGGTGTGTCGACTGGGCGAGTATATACTCTGTCAATCTATCTCCTCATTAAGAATCTGTCACTGAGTTAGCGTATGAGGGCCCGGTGGAACCTCCGTTTCTACCAAGGAATTGGGCATTCAGCTGACCCCTTCTGATTCTCCGCAAACAGTAACGTTGCAGGTGTCTAGCTGTCATTTCTGAAAGTGAGCGTTGCCTGTATGGCGTTTCGTTAATATTTCCTTTGCAAGACCGGCCAGCGATGCCGATGCGTGTACGACTCTTTCTCGGCCAGACCGCGTAATAATGTCCCGTGGTTCTGTTCACCGCTATGGGAGGCACAGCTTAGCCTACGTGCGCACTTCTATCAGGTGATACGAGATGAGAATAGTTTGGGGCGGTGAAAGTATGGAACAAGGTTTGTCCATGGCCGCGGAGGGTTGTCTAGGGTGGGTGCTTTCAGCCTAGTACAGTCACGGCCAGTATTATTCGTCAAGTCGAGCCTGTTTTAGATCCGCAAATGAGCCAACTGAGAGATGTGGTCAACTGTGTCACCTTGCTTGCAGTAAGGTCACCCAGTGTACTTGGCTTTGTGTGCAAAACGTCCACATAAACAAATACGTGCCTGATTGGTTGGGCGCAATGTCTTAAACCGACAGTATTCCCCCAATGTCAACGTTCCGACGTCCAAAAAATAGATGCAAACGATACCTGAATGTTGCGACGCAACGACCACAAACAAAAGGGACGCCCCAGCAAAGCAAGATCTCTGGTGGCAACGCCGCCCCCTAGTTTATTAAGCAAATGTGCCCCTCTGATGCAGGCAACAGATGCGGTTGTCTAGAGCTATCCCTGCAGCTCTGGAGAAGACGGTGCCGATTTGCAAATTATTTGCAAACCAGTTCACGTGCGGCAACGGGTAGTCATGAATTATCCGGAATTCGTGAGCTAAGAATTGGAACTCCTGGCGCGCATTATGTAGTCCCTGCAACGTGGGTAGAGAATCGCGGTCCTGCGAAGTAAGGGTGAGGCGATGCTGGCAAACTTGTTTTCCTTTCCAAAACCCATAAGGTATATGGTAAACCGATTGGCACCTCCCGACGCTCATGTGTTTTCGCACAGACAGCAGCTTGGAAACCTGGAAAGGATAGCCTAGAACGCGCGATTTCGGGAATGCTGCTCCTGCCAGAATTATGAACACACGTACAACGTCTGCCACAGCTGATAGTAAGTAGATTTTCATGTTCGAGGAGGACCGACGGGATCGTGTTCTTCCGTCCTCTAAGGAACGCCAAAACCAGCCAACCCTTTGCTCTGTCAAGTCAGACACACCAGCGCTGAAGTGGATTATCGCAAGGTGCCTTGGGGCTGAGATTTAGTATGTGTGGCCAGGTCAGAGTTTGAGTGCCGCTGCTTGGACGTCGGACCTGAAAGATTCCAATACTGAACTCAATCCATACATCATATTAGAGGCGCTAGCGCTCCGCGGTCCGGTCAGCGGATACAAATGGATGTGAAAAATGCGTACACATGGTTTCTGCAGGTCCCGGCATTAGCCCTCTATTCGAAACTGTTTTGTTCCATGACTAATTTAGCAGCTCCGTGGAAGACACCAATCACGATAATGACGGGTTCGCAGACCAAGAAGCACCGCTATCAGCCAGGGGTGGAGTAGGGCACGCTTGCTTATTACGCTGTACTTACTTACCGGTGGCCCCGTCCAAAGATGGTCACAGGGACATTTGAAGCTACTAGCTAGGAATGTCCCAGCAATTTGACCCTGTACGTTAGTGTACTGCCATGCGCCCAGCCAACTTTATCGTCAACCGTGCGTTTGAAATTCGGACTGTACCTGACAACTCTCACTGCAGCTACGACACATAGGCATGGGCGGTCACCACACTGGATTTCCTTGACCTCCTGAAGCGAGAGAGATGGGCAGTGGTCAGTTGTACCTTCCCACTTATCGGGTTTATCACCGGCCTGACGACACTCGCCTATTTGGACTCGTGACTAATGAGATAAGCTGCCAGCAATTCCCACAGCCTCTTCACTATTCTTGGCTGGTCTCAGGTGCAGTGACTGATGAACAGCTCCATGCGATCGGGCGCAGTACAGTATGGGCCCAACGAGGCTCCGGCGTCTTCAAAATGAGGCAAGCCTATTAGACCATTTCCTAATAATGCTGGTGGCGTCGGTGCCACTTATAAGTAAGGGTGGAGTCGTGGATGGGTCTCCGGAACCCTCCAATGGAGCAAGCGCCGGAGTTCAATGCGAATCCCATTCTTGGTCCCATTATCATCGGCGCCGTACTTGCAGGAGTCTTGTACGGGTCCGCTACCGTTCAGGCTTACTTGTACTATCAGAGATTCCCCACTGATGACTGGAAAATCAAGAGTCTGGTACGTTTGATGGTTATTTCATGTCTGAGTCCCATGGCTGATACATTCTAAGGTTGCATTCGAGATGTGTGTAGTCCACCTTGCGGCATCCTGTCGAGCTCTGATGGTTTTGCAGATCGATTCAATCAGTACATCTAGCATTCGTGATTGCAGGGATGTGGGCAATGGTTGTGACGGACTACGCCGACCCGCAACAGCTTCTTATTCTCCCTAAAGCCACTGTCACCACAATAATTCTTTGTTCTCCAATTGCACTCGCTGTCCAGGTGAGCACCGTGCCGAGAATGTCTGCTACGACGAACCTTACCCTCACATAGGGGTATTTTGTTCTGCGAGTGTACAGGCTTTCAGAACAACCACTTCTATTGATCTTGGGTGGCCTCCTTGCCTTTTCAAAATGCGCATTGCACCTGGTGTTTGGTATCGCTGCGTGTGTCATAAGAGACGCTGCAACCCTCGTCCATAACTGGGGTTGGTGCATTACTGGTTTTCTGGTCCTTTCCATTGCATGTGATACCTTGATTGCGATGGCACTGAGCCACCACCTCAACCTGCGAAAAACTGGGTTTGACCGGTAAGTTATCCTATATCATTTGGTGTTTCTGGATTGCGACAATATGCGAACACTAGGACATCACGGATCATCGACCGCATGATCACGTACACTCTTGGTGAGTGGTCTACTTGTCCTGCAATCGCCGCACTAATCTTGACCATATATATACCTACTTAAAGCAACTGGCCTGATAACCAGGTATATTACGTCATGTCCGGACATAAGGTTTCAACTAAACTTGTGTCCAGTACGACAGAACTGGCGGAAGCCATCTGCGTGCGTTCATCAATACCCTCACGTCACAGAGCGTTCTAACTCGAACCACAGTTTTGGACAATGGACAACAATTGTATGTTAATATCCGAAAATTCGATTTTAGTGCTTTAATGTGGTGGGGCCTAGATGTGTGGATGGGTCTTTACGTCGTCGAATCGGGCCGTGAGTGAAAAACTCTTAGCATAACGTGACGATAACAGGCTTTGCCAGTATACACGAATTCGCTTCTTGCCGCGTACGTTCTGTGTCGTAAATATAACGGTCTCTAACCCTCCACGTACAGGCTGAATAGTCGTGCACTCTTCAATCAGCTACGGAACTCTATGGTACCTCTTGAGTTAGGGTCTAGCCAAAGAGGTTCAGAGACTACCCCATCAAGCTATCGGGATCATAAGGTGGGCCAGCCCATCAAACTCCTTTTGCGGTGCAAGTGGTGATATTTTTTTTATCGCCCATGAAGGTCTCTCAACCTATACGAATCAATGTTACCGAGACCGTGTCATCACAGGTTGAAGCCCCAATGCGCTCTCCCGTCAAGGAGGCTGATACGTTTTACCCCTACGATGATTCATTCAACCCTTATCGTAATGCACTCCACCCGTATGCTACCACTCCTGCCAGTCCCAGATAGATGACATTCACGAAGTGTAAGATTACCGACGCGTATCCTATCATTCGATGTTATGCCATAAGTCTAACAAACTTTCCTACTTGTACCATTGTTAAAAACAGGTTCTTCCGGACTTACGTTTTGATCAGTCATCCTATAAAATCCCCTGGGAATTAGTAGTCCAATACTTATATGAGGGTATATTTGTAAGTTCAGGTGTCAAGGCATTGCTATTGGATTATCCCAAGTGAGTTTCATGGATTAAAAAGGGACATTCCTTAGCAAAATATGAAGTAGATATTTTTAGTTGACGGTGGATGAAGTGTACTCGGTCGATGCAAACTCAATACGGTTCTGATCGGTATCATAGACACCGTAGTACCGTTCCAGGAAGGACATGCCATTAACGAAATCAAGGCCCATACCAGAGGGCGTGGCAAGATTGCTGACAATGAGGTATATGCAGTCAGAGGTACCACCGACGACCGCATTGAAGGCACGCGGCCATATTTGCGCGTTAGGAGTCAAAGTATAGCTATCCTGTAACGAAGTATTACAACGGAAAAACGACGAATTTTAGATGAGTCTCACGCCACCGATATGAAAATCAGGATTTTGGAGTTGATTGTACTGCGTAGTGGTGATGTACAACAGACCAGTGCCAGTCGGAGCCGGTGAATCCAGCTTAGCGCCGGTGGCAGCCTGATACGCGAGGAATGCGTCTAGTATGCGTGATGAGGATAAGTATGCATGGAACATAAATGCACTTACTTGATGCGAGAAGGATAAGAGTAGTGCCTGTGTCAACAATACCGGCGGTGTTTTAAAGAATCGTGGTGGAGCTGTAAGTGATGCTCTGATCGATACCCCAGTAGCGGGAGGCAGGGCTTGTACTAGTGACAGGACTGCAGCACGCGTCAGCTGTTGTGCTGCACTAGAACTTCCACCTTACTAGTACTTTAAGTCGCCCATGTAATTCGCGGGATTGGGGGAACCAAACGATAGCTCGCCTTCTGCAGTGCCTGTCGACGAGGGTTCAAAGAAGACACCAACAAGCGCTTGGCCAATCACCCTCGATTGTTTTAGATTCTGCGTGATGGTCGGAATTGTCTCGGTGGGGTTTTCTACTAAAGTCCCCAGCGTTAAATCTTCCGGACCAATTCTGAGCGCATTTAGCGTTAATACAATCTAAAGCAGACGTGTAACACCCACCCAAGATGCCGTCATAGCCATGAAAACCCTGAGCAGATTCGGAAAGAGTGAAGCCTTGCTCCTGAACTGTGATACCATTGCCAAGGGAAACGGGTCCGGTATACAAGGTACCTACTCTGGAATCAGCGCCGAACAAAGCAAAACTAGCACACAAACCAACCCTCCATTTGACCAGAGCCGTAAATCACGGTCTGTGTCGTGAAGTCAGCCAGGATAAGACAGATCCGACGGAAAGGTAGTCACCACGGCATCATTACTGGTCGTAGTGCTGCTGTCTGGTGTTCACGGTTGTCCAGCACCCACCCAGGTGTTGAACCTGAGTCGCTTACGAACTGAAAGATATATACTACCGCTCAGAATGTTCTGCACACCAGTGTCGACGACCAAGTTGTCTGGGTGTTACATTAAGAAGTCCAGCGAACGCAAACAACTTGTTGAACGCACATTCAGTAGTGCTACTGCCGAAGTTGACTTGCGCGATGTACACGACGGCCTGACTCTCGGTTACAGGGACAGTGGCATCACGGCGGTCTTGATGGCTGGTGATGTTCAAACCTCGTTGGATTAGGGTTTGTGCCCGAGCTCTGTCTTGGTCTACCAAATATTGGGCACCACCACTCGTGTCAAGTTTCTTCGCGAGAGAAAGAGTAACATGGTTGGACCGAATCTCGATCGGTTTCGCTGCAATGAATGGGACAAGAAGGCTGCTGATGAGCAAAGCATTATGGGGATACATGGCTGTTCAAATGGAGCCAGTACTCGAACGAGGAGAGGAGGCCCCCTCCTCCCCCTCTTGTCCCCTTTATACGGAATATGGGAATGGTATGACACCCCATCGTTAGAAAGAATCGCGGCCTGATGTTCTACAGTTTGCAGAAGCCTCCCGGCGTACGTTATTCGAAGAGCTGAACAATTGTCACGACCGGGGAAAGAGTAGATTGGCAGGCTATTACTTTATTCGTGCCGTTTTAGCTGCCCACCATATTCGCTTTGCCTGTTGGACAACCATAAAAGTGGTCTATATTAGGTCAGCTGAGTAGGGAAAAAAAAAAAACTGGCCTCCCTGTGTGGATGTCAATTTCAAGGGAATATAAAGCGAGATGAACGTTGAACCGAGGTGGAGTGTGCTCCAGTGCGACCTTGATACTTGCTTTTGACTCGTCATAAAATCATCATTGCACTAAAAACATTTCAGATCAGGCTGCTGACACTTGATGACAGCAATTTCTTCGCCCTCAGTCTGCCAGCGAAGGTTGGTTAAGTTGGACAACTTGGACACCACACAGCAATCTTACGATCCCAAGGCCACCTGTATCTCCACTAGATCTCCGCACAAAACAACAGCGATAGAGGGCGGCATTGCCGCCAGGAACTGTTTGCATTCTCCAGTGAACTTGCTATGTAACAGGGGTTGTGGTTTGATGGAATTGTGAATCGCCCCACTAGATCTTGCCGACGTGTTTGGTGGTGTGTACGTTTTGGCACCCGGAGCCGAGGTTGAAGCTATCATCCCTTTCGGGGGTCTACCAGTTGGGTCAGGTGGTGATGGCGATTCCGGGGAGCATCAATACCTCCACTCGATCAAGCTGCAACTTGAGTAATAGCCGAGGCAAAACGCCTTGCACCAACACCGCCTTCTGTCCAAGTATGCGAGTCACAGCATTGATAGCACGGACTCCTCACAGCTATACCCAATCCGTTCCGCGATAGCCTCCACTGCTGGAGTCCAAGGCGTCAATGCCTACAAGTTGTTTTCAAACCACATCATGGCGCAGGCAGCGATGTCCAACGTGAAGACCTTACTTGGCCCGATGGCAGTCGGTTCTGTTCTTTCAGGTGTCGCCTTTGGGTGTGCTGTCGTCCAGACATACTCGTATTGCCAACGGTTCCCGAAGGATAGCCTGTACATTAAAGCATTGGTGTGTCCTCAGAAATCCCTTGCCCACTCAAATACTGATTTGTGGGACGGTTGAAAGGTAATTTTTGAAATGTATGTACATTTGATCCCGAACCAAGCCACAAATGCCTGATGGGACCCCCGCAGGACGTTGCAGACGATTCATCTCGTCCTCATGTTAACTGGCTTGTGGCACATGGTGGTCACGATTTATGGCAATACCTCCGCACTACTTCTCTTCCCTGAAACCGTGAACGTTACCCTAATTCTCTGTGCCCCCATTGCGTTCGCTCCGCAGGTAGGAAGTTCCACTGACCAGCTAGGGCTGACCTGATGTCCAAGCAGGCCTTCTTCATCTATAGGTTGTGGAAACTTTGTCAGAACCTGGCACTTGCCGGATTCTGCTCTTTACTCGCAGTCTCCCGCTTTGCCTTCCACATGGCAGTTGGCATTGCTGCGTACCGCATAAGGGATATCGCGTTGGTTGTGCGCCAATGGAAGTGGTGTATCACCACTATGTTCATCTTGTCGATTGCCTGCGACGCTATAGTTGCAGTTGCTGTGACCCACATTCTAAGGTCGCAGAAGACAGAATTCAAGCGGTGAGTGTGTTTGGTTTTAGTGAGATCATTGACTGACATCACAGTTAGGACCTCTCGGATCATTGATAGGTTGATATTGTACTCCATTGGTAAGAAGAAATCTGTCGTACCACTCCCTACAATGCTGACTTTTGCCACTACCAGGAACTGGTCTCCTTACGATGTATGTACCTGGCTCCTATCCTTTACTACCGATCTTTATGAGTGTGACTGGACAACAGTGGAGGCGAATCAGCGCAGGCATTATGTGTGAGCATCAACCGTACCTTCCACAGCTGCAGACCAACTGAACTACGTTTCTTCAGTTTTGGGCGATGCCACACAATTGTGCGCCCATGTTTCTCCGCCTCTTACTCCTCATCCGCACATTTAATATACTGGAATTTTGCAGATGTCTGGCTGGGATTCTACGCTGTTGAATCAGGCTGTGAGAACCATTCAATCCAGCCTCATACGAGTTTCCCTGACATGATCTATCCTAGTATACACAAACTCTCTTCTGGCAACGTATACTAAACAATTTTCCACATTTCCATGTGGTTCTCATCCATTTTCGTAGACTCAATAGCCGTACTGTCTTCCATGAGATGTGGGCTACACAGCCAAGCGTTGATCACGGCTCCCATCCAAGCCATCCGAGGAGTCCCGGCCAATTCAATGTTGGTGATAAGGTACCGCCTCTCGCATAATTCTGGATTTCTGAGTTAGGTGTTAATGCGGCTTTCTGATAGGGTTATTTCTCCATGGCAAACCTTTCCTCGGAGGAAGAGCACTTAGGACTGAGGGGGTCACCCGTTAAAAGGATATTTTGAGGCAAAGTGCTGAGTTGGTCCGCCTCCGTCTGCAGAACTTCTACACTTCTTTCTTTTGATTGCTATCCTATGTGTGCTATCTAGTGTTTCATGAACTGGCTTCCATTAAGGCACTGCCGTAAGGTGACGTGGGGGTAATGTGATCTGTTGAAGCGGTACTATAAGGTTGGTGGCTGCGATGTCACCATCTGGAGTATGAACCTGACGCAAGGGGATGCTGGTATGACCCATCAAGTGGCTTGTTTACAGTTTATCGCCTATGGCAGCCGCAGGCTCGCTCCACATGTGCCGTGTAGCATCACAATGCAGCACACACATTTGGCAACTGAGATCACACACGCGTCGGATCCGGGACTAGCCATGGCAGAAACGACAGTTTGATACGACTTTACTTATCGGGCTTGTGATCGTTTCGCTCGTGCTTCTGGGAGTGTTGTATGGATGCGCGGCGATGCAGACATACGTATAAGTCGTTTCCAAAAGAGAACTGGAAACTCGGGGCCGTGGTATTTGTGTGCTGCTCCCAGCCGGATTCTTGTATTTCATAGATCAAGAGTCCAGTCACCTCCGAAATCCGAGGTTGCGTTTGAAATGTAAGCGACGTCATCCTGTTTCATTGGTCTGATGCTGATGTCACTTGACAGAAGCACTTCTCATTCGTAAAGGCGTGAGGGAGGCGGTGATCATTGTGCTTTATCGCAACAAATGTTACTCACACTGGGCTTCCGTCATCGGCAATGCGGCATTATTTATGGTAGCCCGAGCGCATTCTGCGGGCAGGTAATTTGCCCCAAAGTCTGCAATTTGAGCACCGGCTCCGCTCTGTAAGCTTTCTCAGGAAGAATGATGCTTCTCTTTGTCATAAATCAACCTTTGGTGGTCGGTATCTCCCCGTACGAGGTCGATGCGTCGTCACTCGTACAGGAGGGGGGCACAGTCAGGCTGTTGATCGCAATATGCGGT
Organism: Pisolithus marmoratus; assembly: GCA_024613145.1. Taxonomy (NCBI): domain Eukaryota; kingdom Fungi; phylum Basidiomycota; class Agaricomycetes; order Boletales; family Pisolithaceae; genus Pisolithus; species Pisolithus marmoratus. The sequence goes on from JANFAE010000393.1 coordinate 33,330, forward strand.
GACACGGCTGTATATCGTAGATTCGACGAGCTATTCCTTGCAAGGAAAGCGGGCTTTGGTCGGTAGGTGCATCTGAGTGATTTTTGCGTGTGCTGATGCTTAGTTCCCCACGACAGGGGCATCATAGGTGAGCATTTTCAGAACGTTTTCTTGATACGTTTTCAATGATCTGATGTAGCCCCGCCCCGTCTGGTGATGAGTATAACAACAAGATGGGACTTATTTCGTCCATATTGAATTCGTCCCGAGGTGCCTGTAAGTGTAACTGACTTTCGGCGGGGTTTTATTCGTACGCAGATTACACTAAATCTGACCTGTAACCCAACTTACTGGATTCATTCACCAGTTCTGCATCATACCACTAGGAATATAGGTAGACGTTTGGCTTGGACTTTTCATCATTGAATCTGGGTGTAAGTCCCTCGTTCTACTGTCCAAATGCTCTTCAGTCTGATTTCGTGTTACCGATGACCTACTCATCAGTGTGCATCAATTCCCTTATAGTAGCGTATGTTGCATGGACGTCTTCATCTGCCAGACTCCGTCTTCATTCTGACTCAACTACACTTTTCAGGTCAGACAGGCCGAATACTTGCACTGGGTGCCCTCAGCCATCTTAGAGCGGATGTTCTAGGGACGTTATTCGAACCCTCGTCCAGAGTCGGGGAAGGGTAGGTTTCTGACGTATCGTCATTGGAGACTGCCCCGTATTGACCTGCCCATTAGTAGGCATTCGTACCCGTCGCTCTTGAGGGGAGCCAAGAAGCCCAGAACAAACCACATAATGAGTTCGCAGGTAGTAAAACGACCAATTAGGTGTTGAAAGTCTGTGAATGTCTCCAGTGAGTTTGTATATTCTTAGGGTTACGGGGTAATGGCCGATCAAGATCATGTACTGCACGTTGTTGATATCCTTACTGACACCATCTGCGAGGGTTGGGTGCTCGGTAGTAGGCAAACATAAGGTCCTGGGAATTATTCAAGGCCTTCGATCCAATCCTCTGGGCGTTTATGATTGTTGGATAAGACTCAGTGACTTACTACAAATTGAAAGTCGGTGCGACTCTCCATGAGACTTAGCGAACATGTTTCACGTGCGACGGCACTGTCACGTTGTCAGGGACCTCACCATACGGTACTTTTTGGGTTGTTTCATTTGCTCGACATAGGTCATACGAGATGAGGGCAGCCAGATGCATGGATGAGACATAACATGAGGGACAATGTACATGGACTGGGCGTGACCTCCCCATTATTCTGCGTCGACAACGGTTGTTTGGAGACCCTGCAATGGGTAGTGTAAATGCAGCTGTTAGACCGGTGCAGAGAGGAGACCGACCTTGAAGGAAGTGACGGGAACGTGCGATGCATAAGTGTAAAGTTTCTCCTTAGCGTTCTCCTCGTCGTTACGCTTACCTGCAACCGGAAGAAAATGGGCGTGCTGTCAGACTTGTTCTTCATGCGTTGCACCCATGTGCCGGAAACTGAGAGAGAGGAAGAAGAAATACTCACGCTCAAGTTTTACCCGTATCCGATGAGGGACAGACTTGATTCCCTGTGCCCATAGTGCTTGGTTGAGCTTGGGGTCGAGCCGTACATCTGAAGTGCCCATCGCTTTCCGAGCAAACTCGACGACGGACTTGACAGCCCAGGGGGCACGCTTTTTGAAGGAGCGGCCGTGCACACGCTTGTGCATGTGTATCGTGTACTCACGAGTGACGACGTCTTCGAGGGCGGAGCGCTTGCCAGTCTGGAGGACGAACAGGCATAAGTAATCGTCGGGACTTGGTCGGGTGTGGTTACCTTTGTTTTCGCCTACAAGCAGGATCAGTCTCACCGCCATACGCCTAAGTTTCGTTGAGCACGCACCATGTCTTAAGAATGTCGGGAACTGATGAGTTTTGGGTGGCTGCTTTGGAGTGGACGCTTTACTTTTGTTTGGATTGTGGCGGTGAAGGGAACAAGGTTTGGGTGGCGTGGGGAAGCGACGTTACAGTACCTCGGCATATTCCGATCCAACACACATGCCCGCGGAGGCAAATGGGGATGAGACTTTTCTTTGTTCTTGATTTGGAAATTTCCGACCGTCATTGTCTCCACAGTGGTGAATTCCCTTTGTCCGCTTTTTCCCGTCAGTAGATTGTTTGCAGTCGAAAGCAGCAGAGAGACATTGACAGTTTATTACTTGGGTGCCCGAGCATTGGACTAGCAAATAGAGAACAATGCAGTGCGGTGCGGCTTCAATCAAGTTGCCAAACTCAACCATGAAATGACCAGCCATAGCAACAGGCGGGACTTGTTTGCGACGTGTTTGACGGGCTCCGAATTCAACGCGAGGATTTAAAATCCGACCTGCTTCGCGAAGTTCGCTCGTTACCCGAACTTGCTTTCTTACTGGCCGCCAGTTGTATCGTTGCCCTTCCAGACTCGATTAATAGCATGCGTTTCGCAGTCGCCCTCGTTACCCTGTCTGCCGCTCTCTCCTCCGTGAGTGCTGGTTTCGTTACCCGCCAAACCCTGCCAGGTACGTTCTATCCCCGTGCATAACGATGCCGTCCTCTTGACCTCCTTGTAGCTTGTGCGCAGACGTGCATCACCAACGCGAATTTGGGTGGTTGTTCCATAACCGATGACACCTGCCTGTGCAACAACCAGACTTTCGTCAGTTCTACTACCTCCTGCATCGAATCATCTTGCACTGGTAGCGATCTACAAGAGGCAGAGCAATATGCACAGTCTCTTTGTCTCGCCGTGGTACGTTGCCGATTCACATCCTTGGTTTGCTATTACTCACTCAGTGTGCAGGGCGTGACACTGACCATCGCAACACCTACTGCAACGTCCACTGGATCGGCCACAGCAAAATCCACTGCAACATCTACGTCGCCTACGTGAGTACCCGCGGTTCTTTGGTGAAACAAGACATTGATTTCATGGCTGCGCAGTCCATCGGCCACGCAGACAGGCAGTGCTACATCATCTTACGGTATCAATGTCTTCGCAGCGGCCGCCGCCGTCCTCGGTGCTGGCCTTACTCTTTAGACCGTTGGAATCTGTTGCTGTCCACACAAGGTTGCTACTTGGCTTTCTTTGTGGGATAGATAATTTTCGTTTGGTGCACTAGTATACTTTTTGGGTGTTTCGTTGTAACCGTGTAGCTATTTCGCTCTCAGTGACTAACTGACCATCCTACGATGGTAACATCATGCGAATTTTAATGAGTGGGGAAAGTGGAGCGGACTCGCCTGAACAGGGGAGACAAGTTATTTCCCAGGCCTCGACTACCGAATGTAGGTAATTGCATTTTGCTTCCTAACGACTTGATCCGTGCAAGGACGTCGATGAAGGCCAAGAGGTTATGGCGCCGAGTGCCAACGCCATTGGCACTTTTGGTGGGTCTTCTGCTGGGCTTGTTCATCGGGCGCATTCTACCACCTTCGGTATGTCGCTTTCACCTTGCGCGCTACCCTGCACAGTGCAGACACAACTCACCGGTGACAGCTCTTCGGGTTTTCATGGACACACCCTACCACACCCGTGTTTGTCTCGCGGCTCTCTGCGCGAAAGCATTTCACTCTGCCAAACGTCGACCAGCGAAAACGTGTCCTTGAGCTCCTCTCGACACTTTCGCCCTACCATACCGCTGAATGTACCCGAAACTCGCAACCGCTCTATGTTCAGCAGGTCAGCGAGCGCTACAGCCCCCTCGTTGCAAGCAGGTCACCCTCATCACCCTCATCTTGGATGCCTTCGCTGGGACTTGGTCTGTCAGACCCAGATAGCGTATATATCTCTCCCACGAAAGAACACAAGTACTACTTTGCCATCAACCTATACAACTCTTTCGATATCATCCCTGATCTCTTTGCTACTCTCTTCCGGGTGTCAGCTATCCTGGGCTACCACAACGTCTTCGTGTCCATATACGAGAATGGTTCAAACGACCAAACTAAGGCGCTCCTTCGCATATTCGATGCAATCACAAAAAGTGTCGGGCTCAGAGTTACCATACGGACATCAACCCGCACGAGAGGAGCGTTCAATCACCGTATCGAATACCTCGCTGAGGTCCGAAACCAGGCGTTCGACCCTCTTCACGAACTCAGAGATGCCAACAATGAGTACTTCGACACTATTATCTTCATGAACGATATCCTGCCGTGCGTAGATGACATCCTCGAGCTCATCTGGCAGAGCAGGAGGAACAATGCGGGCATTACGTGTGCTGCAGATTATGTGTATCACGATGACCTCGTAAGTTGTACTCCTTGTTCCTGGTATCTTCCAGTGTGACGTGACATCGTTTCCTTCGTCGCACTCAAGAATACACCCGTCTTTTACGATAACTGGGTATCACGTGACATCAACGGTACTGCCCTCGAAAACGCGCCTTTCGAGAGCATCTTCAACGATCCGGATTCCTCTGAACGGTTCCAGCGTCACCTCCCCATCCAGGTGCAGTCCTGTTGGAATGGTATTGCGGTGCTTGATCCTGCCCCTTTTTACTCGCCCCCGTACGTTCGTTTCCGGATGGCAGACATCATACAGGGCGAGTGCTCCGCATCGGAGTGCAGTTTGATCTGCAACGACTACTGGCAGGCAGGGTACGGTCGGATTGTGATGGTACCACGCGTGAAGCTTGCATATGATAGGGTCAGTCTCCAGTTTAAACGTGTTACCACCAACTCTCCACTCCGTGGTTCATATTGCTAACCTTGGGTGTATCATCTTTACAGAAAGTTTTTGATTTAATACACCCTCCACGGAAGAATCTCACTGCTATCCGGGGGTATGTCCGCATTGGCGGACTTCCAGACAACCCCCGTTATGACCCCCAAGACCGCTCGTGGTTCGGCCCTCATGATCGTGTGTTCGACTCTCAAGAGAGTGATGAAATAGAATTCCAACGGGGTCCTTCACACGGTACGTCTGTGCTCATTCCCTACCCCATACTTGCTTGATTATTGACGGGCATGGAAATAGTGTGGTGCTGGGGCTGGGACGGCGCCGGCGACATTGATGGGCCTGACGTAGACCCTATATGGGAGCCCATGCCAAGCCGATCGCAAACTACAGAGGCGGTCACTGTGAAACATGACAGATCCATCGACCTGTGATGTAGTACTGCGATATTGGTCCCTTTTCGTTTGCGTTTGATGAATGGGATGTCGATTTCCTAGGACACTTCTATCTTTGCTTTCTGTCGTCAGACAAATAGACTTTGACCTGGACCATGCATATGTAGCTTTCTTAGTACACAACGTGTTGTATATATCCTGTTCGATAATTCAAGGTTGCTATCGCGGGCAAGTCGCTCGACTTTCACTCAAATGACCACACACTTTCTGAAAAGTCGGAATCTACGAATACGCGCTCCATGGCAATCCTGACTCACACGTGCAGGTACATGAAATCGGGTTGCAGGACCAGGACTCGATAACAGGAGGTGCCTGCTTCCTGAGAGATAGGTATCTTATTGTCATTACCAGGAAATTACCTTGTTTAGGGGTGAGCGGTATGAAGATACTCTGAAATGGGTGATGCCAAGGAAGCCTTGCATTTTACTAGTAGATGCAATCAGAGACCAAGAGTAATGATTTCCACCTGTTTCGCGATGACGGACGGATCTTAGTTGAGCTTAGCCTTGTACCTCCCAGAAGGTACTTACGTTCTATATCCACCACGTATTTAGCTAACTGATCGAAGCTACCGATGATAAATTGCGGACAAGAACCAACGACCATCTTTTCCGTCCTATCGTCAGACGGATACGAGTTGTCTCCAGTACCCTGCCAAAGGAGGCACCATAAACACCGGTGGCAAAGGATGTACGTCGCGTAATATGCAGGAAGCTTGCTACTGATTAGATCATCGGCCCGCTCCTGGCAAGATAACGAACCATATACTTCAGTGGAGGTCGTTCCTGTCAGAAATTCTGGAAATAGATGAGAAGCTGGTATCTGGAAGGTGCCTGTGTCAAATTAAACCCCTGTCCGCAAAGGGGACACACCTAGTAGACAAAAAAAGACGGTGTTATCGCATGAGGTGTTTGGTATGTCATTTGCAGAACTGTCTTCCGAGCAACAGTAACGATCCGGAGAAGATGCTGAGAGGTGATTTTGGCAGACCTACATTTTGACCAATGCTCGTATGAAAGGGTGAACGAATGAACGTGCGGGTTGGTTGACCGTCGCGGAGAGGGGGACCCTCTGGAAGCTTCAGCCGTGTGCTCATTCGTGAGTACCTAGGGTATTTTGACGATATCTCCAGCCGCGTTACTGACGAGTGCCCATCTCCCTGGCTACGGTTGTACACACACTTCCCTGTCCGGGCCCGTTCGCCGTAGTGGTTTCTGGATACGGGCCCATTTCGCCATCGAAGTCACTTCCAATCAAGGGCACAGATCTTCCTGTTCCATGCGCAATTCAGGAACGTCTGCTCAGGCGTTCACTCGGCAAATCCAGTGGTGCCTGGTCGAATCTACTGTTCAGCCAACGCCATACCACTGTTTCTGATTTCCGGAGGAATAGTTCATATGGACTGATATTCGTACGGAAGCTGTAGTCGCCGTTTGCAACGTCAGAACTGTCGTAGAGCGGCCCACGTCCGTTGTAGATGATGGACGATATGATATGTGGCATGCCCCTGGATGTAATTATTATGATCGTCGAGGAGTCCATACCGTAGATGGTGATGATGTCAACGGGGCTTTTGGCACAGTTGGTAGCGCGCATGCTTCGCATCGTTTCTGATATAGACTGCATGAGGTCGTGGGTTCGACTCCCACAGAGTCCACGTTTTTTTTGGCCCAGTAAGGAAAAAAAAAAAATCTTTTGTGGGTGCTGACTCCTGTTTTATTTTCTTTCCTTTTTGATTTCGTGTCAAGTGGCAGGAGCTTCATGCAACGACGCTCGGGCCTCAGCAAAGGTCTGGCACGCATTTCACTTCCATCCCAGCATCGTCTCTCTGGCATGGGTGCCAATGACCCGTCGTTGCGGGCCCGCTGGCAGCACCGCGCTTTCGGCGTCCCCAATCGCATATGGGTCATCCTGCTCCTCGTCGCGTTCCTCGCATCCCTTACTCGCCTCCTCCCCCCCTACCACCGTCAAAATGCCCAGGTCTCCACCCTCGGCCTGGTGCCAAAAAACTACCTGCGCGAGACGCCTATCTTTTCTATCAACGCTTCAGATTCAGATGTGGCCAGCTACCCCTTTGACTTTTGTCCCATCTTCGGTCCAGATGACGAGTTAGCGCAGAGGTATGGCGCGTTGGCTCTTACTCAGAGCCGGTTGCACGTCGGCAGTGGAGGAAGAATACACCGCATGCTACACAAGGCCTTCCTTGGCCGGCCAATAACGATAAGCGTCTTGGGTGGATCAGGTGCGTTACGCCCTCCATGTAGACGTGTCATTATCTTTGTTCATCGTAGTTAAACGGCTCTAACTGACTGCCTCGTGCAACTAGTCTCCGCATGTCATGGCGCTGGCGACGACCCATTATCTTCCCAGTGCTATCCTTCGATGTTCTTCCAATGGTGGTTGAGCGTGTTCCCCCACCCCGCATCTGAGCTCACCAACGGAGCTATGCGTCGGACAGATTCTGGCTACTTTGGCTTCTGCAGTTCTCATCATGTCCCAGAGCACACCGACCTTGTGATATTAGAGTTTGATGCGGAGGATCGAGGGTATGCTCCGCTCATGGGATGCTCATCGTCACACTTATTGGACATCCATCAGTGACCAGTACAGCATGGACAACTTCGAACTGCTTGTTCGTTCAATATTGGACCGTCCAGATCAGCCGGCCGTCCTCGTCCTAGGCCACTTTAGCCCCCAAATCCACGAAGTATACGGTTTCATTGGACCAGATCACTGGCATAACGTCGTCGCACAGTTCTACGACGTGCCACATATAAGGTATATTTGCTAGTGATCGTGATCATCATGGATGACTCACGCTGTATCAGCGTGAAACCCATCATCTATCCCTCCTACATGGACGATCCAGATTATATCAAACCATATTACACTGACCCAATTCTAGCTAACGCTCACGGACATCGAGTCCTCGCAGACGTCCTCATTTCGTTCTTCCAATACCAGATCTGCAACGTGTGGTCAGCGGTGGCTGGCCGGTCCTTCGAGTCGATTCCAATCTTGGTCTCTTCTGATCCCGGCAGTTTGGGACCAGAACCTCACCTTTTCGGTGGTGCTGGGGCGCGGAAGGGTGCGGCGCCTCCTGAGATTGGCGGCGAGATTAATGAAGGCAAGAAGCCGCTACGCGGACCCCCGTCGGTTCCAATATATCCTGAATTAACCATTCCCCCTGTACTGATGAACACGCGACCGCGGTCGACTATTCAGTTCGAGGAGCCTGTACCGTTCTGTGTGTCGGCAAATGACCTTGTGAATCCCGTTCCACCTTCGTTGTTCTATGGTTCGGGTTGGGAAGTTGCGCACCCTCCACCTGGCGTGTCGCCGTTATTGACGGCAGCGTATTACTGGTACAGCACGACGGCCCTGAGTAGGTTACGGGTGCCTATCCGGGTCGGGGCAGGTGACGTGGGCATATATTACTTAAAGGAACCAATCCAGGATATTGGGGAGGGAAGCCAGTTGGAGTGTTGGGTGGATGATAACTTTGGAGGGGCTGTCACCATCGAAAACTCGGGCGACATTTCAAGTCCCATTCCCAACGTACGCCATATTCCTCATTTCGTAAATACCTCCCTAACGATCTGACAGACTCGAAATGATCGACCATATGGTTACTCGTGGGTCTCACTTTGTGGAGTGTCTGCATATAGGAGACCCAGGACAGGGATGTTCCTTCGTTCAAGATCCTAGGCATTTTCTCAACATGACTTTCATGCCCACTTGCATTTAGTTTTGCAACCGAGATCGGCAGCTGGATTGATTTTTTTTTCTTCTTCTCTGCCTTTGTAGAACGACGGACGCTCCCCCATAGACATTTTGCATAACACTTAGTCCATAGTACTATCTTAACACAGCCACAAGCACAGGATTGTGGGAATATTATTGGTTGCAGTGGTGAAACAGCTGCGGAGCGTTGCGAAGCGGTGAGGGGAGCGACGTCAACACAAAGAACATCCTTGCATTTGTACCATATCCTTGACGAACGACGCACACGACAGAGATCTAACGAACCATGGCAGGCAGAAGGGGTCCTCCAACGGGTATGTGGAAAAGGATGCCTCTATTTCTGACTCACGTCTTGCACAGGCGCTCCGCCGGCGTATTCGTATGTGACGAGGGTTTATAAACGGAGTCTGCGACCAATCGTCCTTGCGAGTAAGTGTCAATCTCGTTCTTCTGTGCTTCATGGCCTCACGCAGATGTAGTGGCCGTTGTTGCCGCCCTGTGGTCTCTAGCATTGTGAGTATATCCACACAATTGGTGGGGGATCAGCACTCACTCTGTGCTATTGTAGTGCTGTAAGACACCCATCGCCGAACGGGATCATTGACTCATGCCCGATGTCACTTCAAGGTTGCAGGTTACAGGGAACTCGCTACAGACGAAAACGGTGTGCCTCCAGCCATGAAACTTCTGCTGGTGACGCTGACAGGTGGTCAGATAACTTCCACAAACTCGCCCCGCTGGCGGTAGTGCAGGGTGTCTTGTATACCGTCGTCTTACTCTTTCAGGGGTTCGGGATAATGGCAGCAGCTACGGTATGCACAGCCGTCGTGGTTGAGGCGAGCTGTTTTCTGATATTGGTATCAATTAGCAACGCACAAGACTCATCAGGATATTCACATACTTGTCTGCCCTGACGACCTTATTTGCAGTGGGGGTATCGTTTATGCGTGTTATCACACATTTCACATTCAAGGTACGTGGATTTCGGATATCCTGTGAGTCTCCAGCGTATTCACGACATCTCAGAGCGACTTGATCGCAGAGTGCGAGATTCTCGCCCAAAACGGGAGCACGGACTCGGTAGGTCGCAAGTTGGTACGCTTCCACACAAATGGGTTCATGTGCACCCCTTTTCTTGTAGATGTTCGGTTTCTGGGGATCTGACCCCGGATCTAACCTAGATGCTACCGACGCAGCGTCATGTAAGTATTTATCGGAACACTGTGGGCGAGTCATTGACATGCGGTTGCCAGATTGCAACGACATGTGGTCCCGCGATTCTTGGGCTGAGATTCTCTTGCTTATTGCCCTGATCGGTCCGTCGCAATTCCACTAGCTGGTGAGAGGTAAGATTGGATATGTACTGACGCATTTGATGCAGTTATCGGGCTGGGATTTACGTCGACAGCGTTCGCATACTATCGCCAGGTGATCGACCCCACAAGTCCTGTCAACTCCTCCCGTGCACCAGCAAACCAAGTGAGAATGAATGAGTTCCCCGCTTACAACAACGCGCCGTATGACGCTCCTGCGTATGCGCCACCGGCTGGTCCGCCACCATTTGATGGTTCAGGCAAACCGCCGCAGTACGATTACGGAGGATACACGTCCTTCGGAGATGACAAGGGAAAGGATGAGGATTCCAAGAACGATCCGTTCTCCGATTATGTGACACCCCCCATGCCCACTCATTGGGCAGAAGAACGGGATGTTACGTCCAGGACGTGAGCTGGTGCTCCGGTGACGACGACCTTTTCAGTTCATACATTACTTGAATGATATGGATGGACTTTTCTCTCCAGTAGTACTGATTACAGTTACATAACCCCATGCTTTTAGTTACCCTTACTATGCCATCTTGAAGCTGTGCTCATCATGCCTGCCAGAGCGAAAATCAACAAAGTTGCTCTCAGCAACACTGTAAGCGAATCCCAGCAAGGCTTCTTCCCGTTCTTCCAGTATGCTTCCATCGTCGGCGTGCATGTCGTTCTCGTGGGTTTTACAGCCCTCTACCTTCCTCAGTCCACTCGCATGTTCGGACTCCTCCCTGTACGAAAGACTGACAGGCCTCAGTCTGAGTTCATGGAAGCGCTCACAGCATGTTCCGCGGTGACGGCTGCGTGGACACTTGCTGGGTTGTGCTTTCTGCAGGTGTGGTGGGGCACCTGGGTAAGGAAATGGCACTTTGAGCAGAACGCGAACGGAACGTCAGACGAGATCAAGATTACCAGAGCAAAAGATAACGAGCTCTGGTTCGCGGTATGTCTGTCGCACATATTTGCTCTTCTTCAGGCGGCCCGTTAGCTCAATACGTACCACGCTGGCCACAGAAACTTTGCGAAGCCGTCGGGTTCACCCTGTTTGCGACGCTGGTTGCGCACGTCGTCATCATTCTCTTTGGGGCACCTCTATCAAGGCGTGTACTGTGTCTCCTACTTTTCCAATCATCGCGGTCCTGAACACCTCTACAGCCATCATCTTGAAACCGGTCTACTAGCTTTGACAATCGCAGTCTTGACAGCCTTCATACCCGCTTTCGTGTTTAGGCATCCCTCCCTCGCGTCAGACACGCCCGCATTGGTCAACAGGTTGAATTGGATCAGACTCTTTGCTGAATTTTCGTGGGTAACTCGACAGTATGGCCTCTCCTTGTCGGTTTACTGACGAGATGCAGGCCCAGAAATTCGGTCGAACGGATCGTGGTCTATCCAGCTGTTGGAACCGTCGTTGGTGCATGGGTCGGTGCCGTTCCTATCCCACTTGACTGGGATCGTCCCTGGCAAGTAAGTATTCGAATATTCACCTTCGTAACAGTAGTTTTATTTCTTCGTATCAGGCTTGGCCATTAACTCCACTGTATGGAAGCCTGGCAGGCTATATCATAGGTTCACTTGCGGCGCTCGCCGACAACTTTGTGAAATGGCTAGCGCAAGAGCAATTGCGTTCCGTACAGCAGCCGTCTACGAAATGTAAATCTAGCTGAGGCTCCATAAAGTGGTGGAATAAGTTATTTGGGGTGGTATACCCAATGCTTGATTTGTCTAGGTCTATTATATTACGAAGATTTCGCCAAACGCAGATCCCCAATGGATGGGGTAACGTAGTCGGGCACAATGGTGGATGCGTTCGGGCCAGCGATATCCTCTTCTGTGGTGACACCTGTCGGGTACGCATCAAATGACCTTGTGAGTAACCTCGGGAACATTGGTGGACTTCCGACACACCTGTGAGGACGAGAAGGGTGGCGAGACCGCCAGCTTGTCCAAACAAAATATCGGTATTCAGCCTGTCGCCGATCATGATCGTACGCTTAGGGTCGAAATGAACCCTACGGAAAGGGTATCAACTACTTTCACTCTGGACGACGATAGGAGTACGCACTTGGCTTGAATGCAGTCTAACATAGTCTTGGCTGGCTTTCCTATACTGAGCGGGTCTCTATTCAAGGCGAATCGTAGTGGCGCACTGATAGCGCCGGCTCCAGGCAGAAGACCATGTGCGCTCGGGAACGTACTGTCCTCGTTCGTGACCAGAAACCGACAACTCGGGTCACGCTGAAGATAATGGAACGCCTTTGCAAGCTTCGTGTAATTAATCATGGCATCTAGGCCACATAGTACTGCAGCGACGTCCGGGTCTGGTGTGAAGTCGGCCAGAGAGAAGGGTTCGAGCGTGCAGTCCGCTGGATCCTAGTACCGTCGTATAAAGATGCGCTCGGACATTACAAAGTAAATGTGAAGGACTAACCGTCCCGCCAACGTAGGACACGCCCTCCTCGCGCAGCTCTTCCTCGATGCCTGACATGCCGATGACGTATACTTTCTTGTCTTTGGGGAGTTTCATCACCGAAGAGATGTACACTGCAGCTGCGTATGCAGACCCATATACCTCGTCCTAATTAGACAATTTCCGTCGCATTGGCACGACCATCGATGAGGCAGAAAACACGGCGAGAGACCTACTACGTGTGCTTCAATGCCGAGCTGATCGAACTTGGTCTTGTAGCTTCTCCGGGACTTGGTTGCGTTGTTCGTCACGAAGAGCAGCCGCTTTCCTGGCGTGATAGAGTTATCGCAACACAACAGCTATGACACAGGCGGACAATGTCCATGACAAACTTGCCTCGTTTGCGTAACATATCGAGAACTTGGACTGCGCCCTCAATCGGCCGATCGCCGTGCCAGAGTACCCCATCGCAGTCGAACATCCATGTATCGTACTTGTTGAGGAGAGCCTCATAATGCTCTGCAGCGGAGAGTCTGACGGCCATGGCTGTCTGCAACGGTCTCGAGATTCGAGTTATCACCAGCTGGGGATAATCCAGCTGATAACCGATCCTTGTCTCTCCCTCTTACAGGTACTCATCAAAGCCCCCAATGGAGCCAGCCCGCTTAGCTCAGTGGTAGAGCGCATCACTTGTATACATCGCAAATGATGAGGTCGGTTGTTCAATCCAGCCAGTGGGCAGTCGCACATTCCAGCAAGGTTAATTCTTTTTAAAGAACAATCTCGCCGCTGGTACGACAGTGAAAGTAATCTCCGGTCGTTATAGGGAGTATACGCAGATTTTAGTCGACTACACTCCGTTAGTGATGAAAGAAAACATGTCTAGAGCGTCAAAGTGCGCCTCTCTCTTTCATGGATCCACGTGCGATGCCGCTGCCAGCTGCCAGCTTCCGTCTGCACCAATTCTCGCAACTCTCGCAAATCAAACGGCAGTAGCGCATCCGCCTGCAATGCGCCTATAACATATGATCTATCGAGGAGAGCTTTCAAGTGAGGTTTAGATGATGAGGTGAGGCAACACGGACATTACTGTGCTTTCCTTCAGGGGTTCGGTTCGCCCCCCAGCCTTTAGTTCAAAACACATGCTATCAAGAGGCATCTTTCGATCGTACCACATCCTGTAAGCGCGCAAATATTGTGGACTAGCAGGTTCAGGTATGCAGTAATCTCGAAAGGAAGGCGACACAGCGACCGAAGACCCGGTACTCCTACTTCTCTCCAAAGCGGGTTCTACGCCCAATTTGATGGCGCATGGGTCAATGTCACATGAATATGTCGACATTTCGAGGTGCTTCCCTTCCAGGACCGCCTTCTCCACTAGTTTATTATAGACCATGACCGCACAGTGACAGTCGTTTGCAGCATCTGCATGTGGATATAGTGAACCCATGGATCCGGAGCAAAGAAGTCTACATACAGTCTACCATCTTGGTGGTAAGCTTCACTTCCCAGTTCGAAGTACGTGCGCTATTTTTGACCAGGGTCTTCCCGAGGTACAGCGAGACCATCTTTGCAAGACTGACGACCTCGCGGTTGTACATACTTCTGAACTTCTCGTCGGCTTTGGCAGCAAGAGCACCCAGCTCTACGAGACCGCGTGCGCGAATGCCAAAGTCGCGATAGAGCTTCTCACCGTCCTCTATCGTAAATGCTGAGGATCATACACAGATTAATTGGTGTCTCCACGTACTCTTTATGTTAGCACCCGTCTTCACGATGTTCGGGCACTCTATTACTTCCTAGGTGGGTGTGAACATGACAGCATGGGCCTCTAGGAACAGTGAAACGTGTACCAAAACTTTCCTCGGGAATCCTTGCGGACAAATGTTAGCATCGACGTTACAGTAAGTAGAAAGATAAGCCCTCACTTTTCATACTGCTGATCTGGATAAGTAGAATGGTACGACTATCACATAATTGGACCAAGGCTGTTCTACGTTCAGCGGCGCCCGCTTTCCACATAACGCGCCACTCCATATCAAAACCTAATGGGCTGCTAAAATAGAACCTCGCCATATAATTTCCGAGGCATGTAGAGCTCACCTTTCCAGGGACTGTACGAGATCGTTAGCTTCGTCCTCGCATCGGGTGTAGAGGACTGCAGCGGGCGGATTGCGGTAATCAAGGTAGCTGTATATTGAAGTGGTAGAGTTCTTCACCTCGTCCAACGGTTTGTCGCAGGACAGGTTTTGTGCGGCAGACGGTGGAGCCGGCTCCACAGTGCTGAAGTTTTGGATGGGCTTCTTGATCGGCGGAGCCCTTACTAGGTGAGAGGAGTGATGCGATTCTTCGGGAATCTGATAGCCCTCTCGTTCAACGTACTTTTTCGGGTTGGCACTATTTGCACGCTGAGAGCCGTCGTATCTACGGAAAAGGTTTGATAACTCACGGGTTAATATTCACTTTAGCAGCTAACTTAAAGGCGCGTGGAGGTGGTGGTTCGGGGCGGCTTCGGTCTTTATCACCCTCAGTGGCTGCTGTGGAAAATACAGTAGAGCGTGCCAACGTCCGTTCGACCATGTTCTCACGACAATAATGTCGGTCGAATTGGGAGAGGTCCCCTTCATATTCTTTACTGGATGGCACGCTGTCTTCAACTTGAACCAGTCCAACAGCCTGGGTGCGATAAGTCGGGGAAAGTGGATGTAGCCTGTATACGGGCAGAAGGCAATTGAGCAGTTGCTGAAGAGCACGTATCATGCCCTTGTGTCACATACAGTCTCGTACTGTTCAACTTGTGGCTCGCGTCGGACTCTTGGGTATTAGTTTGTTGTTTGTTGTCTTCCTTCAGGTCGGCGTCTTTGTCGGACAAGTACATTTCTTCATAAATTTCTTTAGACCAACCAGATTCCTCGTCCATCAGCATCGTCTTCTGGTTCAGAACTTCATCCATGGAAGTTGGGTGATTGATCGTACAACTCTCATTCGAAGGCTGGGCAACGCGACGCGTTCGTCACGTGATTTTCAAACACCCCTATAAGGAGATACGGATCAGTGGTGAGAATCTGAGACAAGTCCCTTGGTCAGAAGACTCCATCCATGTTCGTGACTTTGCGGTGATCGTGCCGATAAGTTGACGGGCGGAGCTTTCGTATTCAATCCGCCACCAGTGGTGACGTTACAAAGGATGCCTCAGGACCTCATCGGCATAACACAGTAAGATAGAGCAAAACTCGTGCTAAGCGATCGAAAAGACAGGAACGGAAGATCAAAAGGACAGGTGGTCACCAGCTCGAGCAGGCGCAGCACGCCGACGACGGAGGTAAGCTCCCCAAATGCACCCGCTAACCAGACAATCGCGATTGAGCTGGGGCTGGAGTTGGAGCTGGATCAAGCACTTTCAGAGACCTACCTGACTTGATGCGGTCACGTGACAGATGGTACCACTGTCGGCTCCATGTGCATGTTGTATGTACTTCTTCCTCCATTGGTGCTTTTTGTTTGGTTCTGGCGAGGTTCTTTCTGACGGAGCTTTGTAATAGCCCGTGTCATCATTCTGTTCCTTTCAGTTCTCCATTGGCATCATGACACAGATAAGTACCCGGGCCCCTTACCTTAAATTACGTGTGGCCACGCGCATGCTTATAAGGGGTACGGCGAGACTAATTTTTTTTTCCTTTCTTTCTGCAGAGCTTGCCATCACTGCGGTTCCTTCAGATTCGCCAGTCCAGCACATTCGAGAGTCCCCTTTGGCAGTTCCCCTTTACCTCTTGACTGCCCTAGCAGAAGCAGAGGTTACCTCCCATCCTTCGTTGCGTTCGTGATGTCTCCTGTTGGCGCCTCATCTTCGATACCACAAGATCGCGGTCTCCTAGCCCGCCATGCCGGTACCATTGAGCGTCGTTATCAAACTGGTGCTAATGCCCCTCCCAGTGAGGATTTCGATGACATCGGACAATTTGCCCATTGCAGACCCGCCCCAATGACCCAGGTGAGCGGCGCAAATGCCGGGCTACCACTTGGAGCATTTGAAACCACACCGCTGCTTCCTCCTCCGGTTCCCTACATCCTGATGGACGCGACTGCCGTATCGTATACCTCTCCAAGTGCACGGCTCCGTGCTGCGGGATGAGGTACAAATATTGCTCAAGTATTCGCTCCCCTGTCCTTGGGTTAGTTGTTGCTTAATTCGTACCTGGAGCTGCGATTGATCGAAAGTCCGCAGAATACATCTATTTGAGCACAGCATAATGATGGCCACGGTAATCTCCATTGGGCATATCTCCACAGTCGCACTTGCGGCCGCTACCCTGGGCTTTATGACCGCTAACGTCACCGGCCTGAGCATTGTCCAGGGAATGGCCAATACCCTAGATACCGTCCTTCCACCGGCATGGACCTCCGACCAACCTCAGTTAGTCGGCCTCTGGACTCAACGGATGAGTAAGTTCACGAATCTGATGTGTAAATGGACGTAACTGACTTCCAGATCAGCTCTTCTGATGTGCGCTGTATTGATTGTACGTACTTCCATTTCCCACCCGCTTCGTGTACTGATTCGCCCAAGCCCGTGCTGGCATTATGGTTACACGCAGAACTAATCCTTTTGGGGTTGAATCAAGACCCTGAGATTGCCAAACTAGCTGGCATCTACTTGAAATGGGCAGCGCTAGGACTCCCAGCCTATGCTTTCAATTGCGTAGCCAGGTACGGGTATATGAACTCTGCAAATGCACGCGCGCTAATCTCCACGTAACCAGGCGCTACTTTCAATCACAAGGTGACAAGAGAAGTATTGCTAAGTGAACAACTGATTGATCGTTCTCTACATTACAGGACTATTCACCGTTCCCACCCGTATCATTCTTTATGTTGCACCGGTCAGCATATTCTTGAATTATCTCCTGGGTAGGTGCGGCGTTTGCCGTTGCAGATGGAGGGTTTTAACAATATTTAGTATGGGGACCCCAGCCATTCCGCTTAGGTTTTATAGGAGCGCCTATTGCGGCTTCGATTTCCTACAACGTTGTCGCTGCCACATTCGTAGTTTACGGGGTCCTTATTCGTCCCAAGGACCGCCTGGCATCCGATCACAGTCAGGGCATTCACGAACTTGGGCTGTTTGGCCAAATTAAGCATTGGCGGTATCGGTAAGGATCTCATGGATGCAGCTTAAAATTATTATACGAATGACGCGAGCGTAGGTCAACTGGCATCCTCTTGGTGGTCATGGGAACTCGTTGGACGTGAGTGCGATTTCAACTTCTTTTACTGACTGCATACATGCCGATTGTTGTCCCCAGTCGCTGCAAGCTTGTAAGCATCTGATCAAATTGTTTTTACGTGGTGTTGAGTCTTTTTTCAGCCTTGGACCCGTTCCTTTGGCGGCTCAGTCCTGTCCTTATTACGACCTCCACTTCTTTTTTCCAAGCGGCTTACGCTTTGGGTATTGCCACTTCTGTTCGGTAGGCGTACTCCTTCCATGCTTCGTTATTTCTCTTTTTCACGTCCGACTTGCAGCATCGGAAATCTCTTGGGAGAGAAAAATGCCAAGAGCGCTAGGGCTGTCGTTAAAGCATCTTTCGTGCTTATCACTGTGCTCGCAACCCTCTTCAGGTTCGAATATAATGAGGAACTGGTGTTGATACCCAAGGGTTTATTTGTTATCTTTTTTACAACAGTTCCATACTTATTATTTTCCGCCGATCGTTGGGTTATTTGTTCAACGACGACCCAGGTACGAATGCACAAAGCGTGCTTTGCAAATACACTCCTAAAACCACTATTGCAGAGGTCGTCAAACTGGTTGCCGCTGTTCTACCACTTGTTGCACTCGTACGGATATTCGATGATAGCGGCGCGGTAGTTGCTGGCATACTAAGAGCTCGTGGGGAACAGGTAAGATGCTTTGGTGCAACCCCGACTTCACTAGACGCTATTCATCGAATTATGCCAGGTTCTGGGTGCAACGTTGAACATTAGGCAAGTGAATCTCATACTTGAGTCTTTATCAATAATGACGCTCTTCGTTTCTATGCAGTGCTTATTATATTGTAGGCCTTCCCATTGGCCTTATGGTTGACTTTCAAGAGGGACTTCGGGCTTTTCGGTTTGTGGTGGGGTCTCAATCTCGCTATGATATTCGCGACTTCGATCGGGTTGTATCTATGCCTCACCACCGACTGGGACAAGGAAGTGGAGAAAGTGGTGGCCCGTCTGGCTGTGGATAAAGGGTACAGACCGGTGGACGAGGAACGTGCATCTGTGCACATTAGAAATATCTGATGACGAAGGGATTGTTGTATAAACTTTGTTGGCGGTGCAAACCAGTGGAGAACATGTTATGGATCACAATAGATAGAAGACGACTTGACATGGTGTAACTACTGATAGTTGATAGGAATTATGACGCTTTTACTCCGGGATGAACCGCGCTCTATGACCAGCGGGATTAACCGCTGTAGGGGCGTCTTCCCTGTGCTGTAGACATGTTCCTATCAGGGTATGGAGGTACAATATACTTAGAACAGAACGTACTGGAACGAAACAACAACTGACTTGATAGATAAACTCTATAAAGGAGGTTGTTGGTTTGCAGAGGGAACCTGTAGGTAACCTCAGTAGTCTGGCAAGCTACTATATTAGTAGTATGTACCTGTAGGTAACTACAAGGTACCAATGAGATAGGAATAGACCTAAGGAATGAATGTACTCACCCTCAGTAGTCTGGCAAGCTACTGAGGGACTAGGAAAATTATCTAGTGGTATGTGCGATGCAAAATGATTATGTAAGCTAGCAAACACGCGCCAACAGTGGCCGGTTGCCTAATGTTCCAACACTCTATTCCACAGTGTTGACCAGCCATGCCCCTTTGTATCATTTTTCGCATTTTTGGGATTTGATAGCTACAGAAAACAAGATATTAATGGGATCTGTGTCTCATGATCATGGATGTTTCACTGCACCTGTCAATTGGGCACCAACCAGTATGTGAAGTGCAATATTCCATGTTTTTGATATGTTTTACAAGTCTCTGGAGTTTTGAGGGAATTTTCCCATGCTTTCTGTGGGTGTATTTCACTTCCCCTGCTTTCCCCCATGCCAGGATGCACTTGGAAATTTGGTAGGATGTCAGTATGGATATCTCAGAGCTATTTAGATAGTCAGAATGTCAGTGTGCTGCCTGGAACCTAATAGGGACCCTGATTTCATCCCAGTGGTGTTTCCTCTCTTGTTCATCCTTGAAGCAGCCAGTCCACTGGATTATACTGTAGATATGTAGTTGGAACATACTGACATCCATATAGACCATCCATGATCCACCAATACACATGGGAAGCACCTCACTGAGTCACACACCAGGGGGAGAAGAACATGATACACCACTCCATAGACTCATCCCTATGCCATGAATTTTTGATATGTTGTAGGTACATATCTACCCTTGAGGGGGATGTATGTTACAAGTGCCCATGTCAAATATCTCAAAAATGCAAACTCTTTTTTGGCTTCAGTCCCTAAATCCCTTTGCAGCCATGCAGAGCCGCTCAGGCACTTGAAGGGTGGTCTGGGTATACTTCAATACACTAATTATAATTACCAGACCATGTTAAAATGCATTTACTGCACAACAGGGCTTAGGAAAATTTTTCCAGTGCAGGCAGGAGGAGATCATGGAATTGTGCCTCAATCACTGCATCCCAGGCCATGAGCTTTCTACATGTTGTAGCCATACAGGTACCCATCATGGGAACACAGTTTCCAGATGGATACATGCAAAATATCAAGAAAGTGTTCACATTTTGTGTTTTTTACCCTATCACACTTTCTAGCTATTCATGGGCCTCAGAATGGTCCAAAAACCACTCAATTATGCTCTAATACACTTATACAACCCATATAAAGTACTGAATGTCTATGCAGTTGGGATAGTGCCCAGTAATTAGAGGAGAGCCCAGAGGCACAAATGGGAATGTTGGAGTATTATGCAACCAGCCATTGTTGGTGCATGTTTACTTGCTTACATAATCACCTTGCATCGCACATAGTACTAGATAATTTTCCTAGTCCCTCAGTAGCTTGCCAGACTACTGAGGGTGAGTACATTCATTACTTAGGTTTATTCCTATCTCATTGGTACCTTGTAGTTACCTATGTTGGAATATTAAACTGCCCTTAGTAGTACTTACCTTGGTGCGAAGATTGGTTGCTTACATAAGCAGAAAAGCGGACTACAGTAAAGTAAATTTTCTCCTAGTCTCCTCAGTAGCTTGTTGATACTGAGGAGTAAGTCACACATTTTACTTAGCCTTACACTTACTGACCACCTGTAGAGTAATCATCTGACAGGTACATACTAATATATCAGTAGCTTGTTGATACTGAGGAAGTAATCATCTGACAGGTTATGAGCCCCGGCCAGCTCTAACTGCGCACGAGAGAAGTTTATAGAAGCACTACGGAGACTACCTAAAGTGGAACTACAAGATGTCGTTCGAAACGAAGCTCGGAGACGAATTTCTTAGGGTGCCGAAGCTCGTGGCAGACGGCACGAACTGGGTCACATATAAGGACAGACTTTTATGGTCAGTAGAGGCACGAGGCCTCGGAGGACACTTAGATGGCTCGGAGACGGAGCCCGAAGATCCGAAGTCACTCGATGACCGAGGGGAAAGCTGGGTCCCCACGACGTCAGCAGAAAAGAAAGAGGTTGAGGTCTGGAAAGCCGAAATGAGGAGATGGCGAATGGGCGAGGCCGTCGTCAAACAGCAGATCGCTGGGACACTACCAGATACCTTATTCACACAGGTCAAGAGACTTAAAACGGCACGAGAAACTTTCAGGCATCTCGCGAAGCTCTTCGAGCAGAGGTCTCGAGTTGTAGCAGTGGAGATACTCCGGAGAATGCAGAACTTACGTTGTCGAGAACGCGAGGATGTGCACAAGCACTTTGACACTCTACGAGACATGCGAGAACAATTAGCTTCAATGGACCAGGCACCGACAGATGAAAGTTTTACCGCGATCATAATCAGTTCTCTCCCGAGCTCGTACCAGGCACAGATCGGCGCAGTCATGGCCCTCTCGAAGGTCACGGGCACAGCAATAACTTCGGACGTGTTAATGGAGACTGTATTGGATGCGTATGACAGCCGAAACTTGGGCGCGCGAAGGTCTACGAACGAAAGCAGTGAGGACACTGCATACGCCGCATCAGGAGATTCGAGACAAAGAAGGATAAACGGCAATTGTTTTACCTGTGGCAAGTACGGCCACATGGCACGAGACTGCCAAGCGCATAAAGAGAAAGACGAGGTCAGCGATTCGAAAGGAAAAGGAAAGGACCGCGAGAAGGCAAACGAGAAAGCCACAGTCGCAAATGACTCGTGCAGCGAGACGAGCAATGCCGAACCCGATGGGGTGTGGTTCGCGCACGCAGGATACTCCAGCGACGAAGACAGCATGTCAGACTGGCTGACGGAGGTAGATGAAGAAGAGATCACAAGCAGAACGACCGAAGGCAGCTCCGAACCCGTGACGTGCCAGAACTGTGGGCACCAGAGCCCAGTAGCGATAGGGCAGGGAAGCCCAAGCAAGAGCGACACAAGACGCAGGGCAGACGCCCATGAAAGGAGGGCAGACGCCCACAAAATCGAGCCGAGCGTTGACGAAATCCTCAAAAACGAGCAGAAACGGACCCTAGAAACGTTGTCAGACGAGGTGGAGATAGCCAGGAGACCCACCAGGGCCATTTCGAGGCCAAACAAAGATTTGGAAGCTGTAAAACGAGTCAGAAACGCGCCGGATACTACCTTAGAGACCCCATGAGCATTCTGGGGGAGTCGCCGCTCAGTGAAACGGACTGGAGAGGTAGCAGCACCGTCAATGTTGCTGCACGCACGAGCACGAGACAACGAAAGGCCGCGCATGACCGAATCGGGTAATCACGCCACCACAACAACGCACAACAACACTACGAGTTCTCGAGTCACGCGTCACCCGCTTACTGAATCGACCAGAGTATGTTTTATTTTCATATTTCTATCATTTTAATTCCTGCAGTTTATGGGGGAGTGTTGGAATATTAAACTGCCCTTAGTAGTACTTACCTTGGTGCGAAGATTGGTTGCTTACATAAGCAGAAAAGCGGACTACAGTAAAGTAAATTTTCTCCTAGTCTCCTCAGTAGCTTGTTGATACTGAGGAGTAAGTCACACATTTTACTTAGCCTTACACTTACTGACCACCTGTAGAGTAATCATCTGACAGGTACATACTAATATATCAGTAGCTTGTTGATACTGAGGAAGTAATCATCTGACAACCTACAGGTACATACTAATATAATAGTATCTTGCCAGACTACTGAGGTTACCTACAGTTCTCCTACAGGTTCCCTCTGCAAAACAACAACCTCCTTTAGGGAAACCATGGGAACCTTAGATATCAGGCAAATACCAAATGTGGGTATGTTTTGGGAGTAGTGGCAACAGTATTTACATGCTTATGTAAGTACCAAAAATGCAGAGCAGGGATGTAAATTAAAAGTGGGGATTGGGCAGAACAAAACCTCAGGAGGATAGATCCCATCAGGGAAAGTGATGCATTACTTTACTCTGCAGTGGTACAGTGAGATAGTGACTCCAAAAGATGGGTGATTATTTTTCTAAGTACAGCAGACTTTTGTAGCATAAGGACAGTGGTATCTAAAATGATATTGGAGAACCTCAGATCTGTCATATGTCAAAAGAAAATAAATGAAATCACAAAGGCTGACACATGAACAATCACATGCACTATGATGATATACATGAAAGACAAAGCAAGAAACATCCATAAAACAAAAGTAAGAAAAGGAGAAGCAGTATAAGGCACATGCCTGGGTAGCAACAATGCACAGTGGAGGCTGGTGGCAATTTCATTGTCTAAGGAAGGATGCAGTGGGTGGCATTATGGAGTGGGTGACAGCTTTGGTGCTTGTAGGGCAGATATAGGCACTGAGATAAGGTGACATGTGACAGGTTGGAGGGGATCGCCAACAGACAGTGTTCAGTAATCATGTGTTAAGGGCAGATCAGGTGTGATAGGGGATGGCCTTATTATGGAAGCTGAGGAGTTGGCAGTGATGTTAGGATCAGGTGTGACAGGGGATGGCCTAATTATGGAAGCTGAGGAGTCAGCAGCAATGTTTCTGGTGGGAATAGGGGTACATGACAAGAGTGTATGATGGGTGGTATGTTTATTGCAGCATGTGGCAATATTTTTTAGTGGGGTGGTGCCATGATCATAGGGGGACATGCAAGTGAGTGACAGATGATGTGGAGAAAAGCTGCTCAGGGTGTTCTGCAGCCTTAGGGAGTATGGACTCCCTACAGCAGGGGGTAGGCTTACCTTGGGGGCTGATACATGGCATGTGGGTGGTGTGACAGAGGGCAGGTGAGTGCAGTTGAAGACACAAGGGGGGGGGGGGTTTACAGAGTGAGTGGGTGAGGTGTCATGAAGATGTGGGGGGTAGGCTTACCTTGGGGGCTGATACATGGTGTGTGGGTGGTGGGACAGAGGTGGGTGAGTGAGGGGATAGGATTATACTGGGGGGGATATGAAGTGAGTGAGTGGTATTATGAAGATGCAGGGGGGTAGGCTTACCTTGGGGGCTGATACATGGTGTGTGGGTGGGTGACAGAGGGTGGGTGAGCTAGGTTGAAGGCATGAGAGAGGGGATAGGATTACCTGGCAGGGGGATACACACTGAGTGGGTGAGTGTGGTTGAAGATGCAAGGGGGGGGATTACAGACTTGCCTTCAGAGATGTACATGGGATGTCCCATAATAGCCTCTGAGGCTGCCATGGGACATCCCATTTGCCAGTGGGATTTCCCACCATAACCTGTGAGGCTGTCATGGGACATCCCATTTGCTTTCAATGCTGTATATGGGGTGTCTCAGAACAGCCCTCAAAGCAAAGCAACAGAATGTAGGGTGGAATGGCAATCATATGTAGTAGAGAAATCAAGCCAATCAGTGTCTGACCATGG
This sequence comes from Pisolithus marmoratus, assembly GCA_024613145.1. NCBI lineage: Eukaryota > Fungi > Basidiomycota > Agaricomycetes > Boletales > Pisolithaceae > Pisolithus > Pisolithus marmoratus. The sequence goes on from JANFAE010000393.1 coordinate 57,973, forward strand.
GCATTTTCTGTTAGAGAGTAATTAATCACTCTGATGTAGTGAGTGGACTGGTATACTTGACATTTGGTGGCCCACATGCTACCCCACTGCACCACATTACCATAAACCATCTTGTTGTGTTCAAATCTATATCTGGCAGCTGCTTGCTTGCTTCTCATATTATTAGTCTTCACATGTGGAATTGGATGTATGTTACTTCCTGGTGATGGTTGTGGAGGGCATTCCAAGGTATGGCTTGCCAAATTTCTTTCCTAGCTTCACATGTATATTATGGACATGATGGTGCCTGATCATGATAGCAATGTTCTCCTCAGAAGCAAGATTTGTAATGCTAATATGGCTGCACTGTTTGGGCAAGGGACCCCAGACACCTAAGGCAACAATGGGATGTCCTAAATTATTGCAAATCCCAGGGCAGGGAACATGGGAAATCCCATCTACATCAGCAAACCAACTCTTTTGCTTAGCCAAGATTCCAGCATTTCAGCTCATTTAGCCAAGCGCTAAGCTTGGTACAGTCCAGCACAGGTCAGCACAATGGTGCACGACTGCACAGTCATTCCAGTTGTCCCCAGCTAGTATTCAGGATTCCAAGTACCGAGTATAGTAGTAGTCTGACTCCAAGTGCCACCTGCGGCTGTGGCACGCCACTGATCCTGGTTCGACTTGCCAACTTGCTCTGAAGGGTGCCAGTTCAACACATAGCCAGTTACCACTTTCAGACATCCACTGCATCTCGGATCAATGGTGGGTCTCAAGACAAATTGTAATCATTAGTATGGCCACTGGCGTGCCACTGTTCCTCAGGTTTGACTCGTCAACTCACATGACAACAACCACTTCAGTGGCAGACTCCTCAGCCATCCATGATGGCTGCATCTTGGATTGAGTCACACAACAATCCCCAATTATCGAGGCCATCATAACTGCAAATATGGGATCGATCATGCAAGGTGAGTGGTCAGCCGTCCTTGACAAACGATCTCAAACTTCAAATCATGGTCAGCACCTTGGACCAGACTGTTTGTGATCTCAAGCAGGCATTTCAGAAAAATCAGCTGTCGAGACCGACAGACAGAGGTTGATCTACTTGGGTATGTCCCTTGCCACCTAGTGTTCATGCAACCTCCTAATGTCAATCATGAAATCTTTACCTGTCATTCAGGATGAGTCTGAAGGTCTGTCTCCAGAACTATCTATCATCCAGGCATAATCATTCCCCCTTTTCACTGTTCAGACAACAGGATGGATTGTGGGATTAACTGTATGCCTCACCGTCCTGATCAGCACTCGAAACTGTTGCAGATTTTGATGTATGAGTATGATGACCTCCCTGCAGCTCAGGTTTGGGTTGTTTCCCTCCTGCACACAGGGTGAGCTTTAAGCAATATTCGGAATTGGCACAGTTTGACCTAGGATAACTTCCATGGGTGGCCAGTATTGCTGATATCACACATGACAATGATGTCTCAGAGGGCATCAATGACAATACATTACTTACTAGTAGTACTATTTCATTTGCCTTCAAAACTGAATGCCATGTCTCGAGCCAATTCAATATTTAAAACTGACATATATTCACTGTACCACTGAACTGATATTTTACTAATCTAAGACAACATCGAAGGTAGAAGATGCCGGTTTATCTACTAGATGTATCACTGAGTCATGAGAAATAGAAACTCAAAATGCTGAACTTACTAGCTTGAGGGCAACGGGGCCAAGACTCTCACATTGCATATTCAACCACAGCTGAATCGCCACTCTGTCTGATGGTCAGTTGAACGTGACCAATGAGCTTGTCTGCTGCAAGTAAATCTGCCTCTGCCCTCTCAAGCATGATACAGTTGAGTTGTAAAGCGATGGTGTTGCAGTGAATGATCTTGTATGCGAGATCCTTTCACATGAGGGATATTTGGCAATTGCTTCGAGCAGCCTCCAAGAGGAGGTAAGCCTCCATGCTGTTGCATGGAGGAGGAACAACATGGCATACATACAATTTCAGTACTTCATGCTGAACACCTGGAAGTTAGTACACATAATATCAGTGCTGTGGTTGGCTGACCTTTTCATCCAATGATTCCAATTTTGCTTCGAGTCCCATTGGTGATACCAGAGAAGGGTGTTGTGACTTGTTGGAAGATAAGAGGTCCATGCATCGATGAAAGGGCCAGCATATGGGAGCAATTGCATTGTTGTGAAGTTCGGCAAGTGGAGAGGAGCAAAAATTTGGTTTGGAGTCTCGCTGCTGATGATGAGCACAAGTTACAAAAGATTCCTGTTCATTCATCATGGTGGTAGGTATGATTGGGGTGCGATATGTCTGGCCATGCAGCACATTACCCATGATGCACAATGCTTGGTAAGCATGCATTAATTTTACACCTGATCTTACTCTGTACCTTGGTACAGTCTCTTCGCCCTTCGCTGACATTCTTCTATCAAGATGCCTTGGAAGAAAGCACCTTCTGGTCTACCGAAAAATATTAGTTGTCCCCAGTGCGCTAAGAAATTTTCCACTGCAACAAACGTTCTTCAACATATGAATCAACCCTCAGGCTTGTGTTACCATGCATCTTTAGCTGAAGACCTGATCTATGGGGAGGACATTGAGGTTTGGAGTGCTGCTCACTTGCAAGGTGACGATGAGAATGTTGATATGGACACCTTTCCCGATTATGGCGACCCCTTGAACTTCAATGACCCTCATGGAAGTCAACATGATCCAGACCCTGGAATATATGTCAAGACCTACAAAGGATGTGCAGAAGCATTTCCTGGTGGAGAGATGTTTATGGATCGATTCAGATGTGATCAGTATGCAGAGCAGTGCCAAGAGAATAGTTATTTTCCGTGGGCTTCAAGGCAAGAGTGGGCTTTTGCTTCATGGCTCTTGCAATCTCATCTTAGCATGGCAGCCATTGACTGTCTACTTTCACTTGAAATTGTAAGTTGTGATATTCTAGCATCTTTGAAGTCTCACCATCCATGACAGATGAGGAACCTTTCGCTTTCCTTTCGCTCTGCAAAAGAACTCAGGACTTGTGCTGAAATTCTTCCATCTGGCCCCTGATGGGTATGCAAAACATTGATGACCGAATATCCTACCAAAGAGTTGGCTTATGTTTTCTACCATAATCCTATTGATTGTCTACAGTCACTTCTGAGCCATCCCCTTTTTGAGCCTCACATATCATTTGTCCCAAGAAAGGTCTGGACAAGTGCTGTGAAGACTTGTCGCATGTATGACAAGTGGTTGAGTGGGGATCATGCCTGGAGTATCCAAGTATGTGGGTCTTGAATCTTTCCGGGCTTTCCGATGATGACACTGTGTCACTCAGGAGGCGCTACTCTTCTAGGGGTGGTCTTGTCATCTGACAAGACCAATATTTCAGTGATGAGTGGCAACTGTATGGCTCACCCTCTCCTAATCAGTCTTGCCAACATCGATGCATGCCTTCACAGCAAATCATCTGCACATGCTTATCTCCTCCTCACATTACTTCCCATTGCAAAGTTTACACACAAAACCACTCACATCTGCAGCTTACTTCAAGACCAGCTCATGCACCAAGCTCTCAACATTGTCCTATCGCCTCTCAAGACTGCCGCATCTGTGGGGGTCATGGATGAGTGACCCAAAGGGCAACTTATGTTACTGTTTCACTCTGTTAGCTGCGTGGATTGCAGACACGCCTGAAGAGGGCCTTCTAGCAGGAACAGCCATGAAGGTTTCTCCTGTCACCACTGCTACTTCGAAGGAATTTGGAGATCCCTATCAGCACCCCCCTCGTACTGCAGCGACCATGCTTGCTGCCATCTGCAGCGCATGTTCCCAATATTCCCTGACAGATTACAAAAATTTTCTCAAGGCTATGAGATGGTTTCGGTTAAATGGCATCATTGAACTGTGTTGGAATTCTTGGCCATTATCAGATCCCTCCATCTTTCTCACCCCTGAACTATTACACCATTTTCATCGGATGTTTTGGGATCACGATGTCAAGTGGTGCATCGATGTGACAGGAGCCACCAAGCTGGATTTCTGTTTCTCTATTATTCAGACCCTTGTGGGATATTGGGCATTCAGCAAAGGAATCCCGAGGCTTAAACAAGTCACAGGTCATGATCACCGTGCAGTCCAGCACTATATCATAGCTACTGTGACTGGGTCCATTCCACGCAAGTTCCTCACAGCCATCTGCACTCTTCTTGACTTCTGTTACCTTGCACAGGTGCCATCATTCACCACTTGGTCCCTTGAGCAGGTTGCCAGCTCCCTACAAGAATTCCACAATCACAAGGAGGCCATTGTGAGTGAGGGGATACAAGTTGACTGGCAGATTCCGAAGCTGGAGCTTCCCCAGAGTGTAGTCCTGAGCATTTGGCAATCTGGAGCAGTGATGCAGTGGTCAGCTGACATCACTGAACATGCCCACATTGAAGAGATTAAGGTTCTGGCTTGTGCAGGCAATAATCAAAACTATAACAACCAAATTGTATGCCATCTCGATCAGCTGGATAAGTGTTTACATTTTGACCTTGCAACCTACATCCAGCAACACATGGATCGATGCAGGACTGACGATGAAAATCCCTCTGACTCAGATGTGGAGGAAGAATATGAAGCAGATGGCGAGGGCTACCTCTCTGCATACTCTACCTTGACCTGTCAAATTCCCAACTATTTCTCTATCTCTGTGTCCCTTCTCCTCGGAAAGGTTCCCTCTGTGCCAAAACCTTATTGCACATTTGCAACACCAATGACTGGTTTCCATCTTTCAACTAAGCCCTCGTTCTGGCTAACCATTGATGAGGCAAGTGTCACTTACCAGCTACCTGATCTTGAACATGCCTTGGTGACTTTCTTTGCAAATGGGGATACGTCTTTCCAAGTTTCGCAACAAGCGATCACCAAACTTCAGATCTGGCATAAATTGCATGTACAACAACTTTCCTACCATAACAAGACTCTGCTGTCACCTCAGACACTTCATGCCATACTGCCCTCAATGGCACATCCTTATGGCCAATATGACTCAATTATTACCAGCATACACCCCAAGAGTGACTGGCCAGGAGATGGCACTGAAAGCATTTCACAATTTTTCTTGAGAAAACATGCTGAAAAAATTGAAGAAAGAGATACTCTTTTTTGACTCATGTTTTCAAAGAGAAAAGGCAATAATAACACTTTGTTTTCTTTGCATGATTTACTAAAAAACATTGATTGATGCTAATACCCATTAGTGAAGAACCTAATGGGCATTACCATTAATTCATGTTTTTTGGCAGAAAAGACAAAGAAAACATTACATTATATTCACCTTTTTTCTTTGAAAACAGCTGAAATAAAAGAGTATCTCTTTTTTTCAATTTTTTCAGCATATTTTGGGATGAAAAATTGTGAAATGCTTGCAGTGTGGTTTAGCTGGGCACTCCGTTTCCCAGCTGCATTTGATCTTCCACCTTACACGCTCAGACCTCTTCCTCACATATGTTCAGCACTTCAACATTGTGCCTCAGTCCAATCCCAGTAATGTTAATCCTGTGACTGGTATGCACTTGTTAAGGCAGGCAGTGCAGAATAATGGTCAACAGGTTGGAGAGGTAATCCCACTCACTCTCATTTGTTCTCCAGCTCATCTAGTCCCAAACTTTGGGCGAGGAGCTCACCCCTGTCTGACATGTTTGAGTAGCTATGAATTCAGCAACAAGTTCTGGCTGAACAAGTACTGGATGAAGGAATTTTACTATGTGTTATCTCCAGCTTAGATGCTACTCTGTATAATATGTGCAAGAAAGGATTATCAATGCTATTGATTGGTCATATCGATGCATAATATGTAATCTGGAAGTTGACATCTACCTGTGGCTGCCCGCAGCTCTCCTTCCCAACTATGCTGATCTTGCGATGGATAGCTTCCCTGTATCAGACAGCAACAACAAAACACCACAGAAAAGCCAAGTGAGTAATTAGCCTTACCTTACTCAGCAATAGCTCAGTGTTTATGTCACTTTTGTGCAGCAGTGGCCTGTCCATGTGACGCCATACAATCGACAGCATGTGAGTGGCATCCAATTGTTTTTGAACAAAAATCTGACAATCACCCAAAGCTTTCGTCTATACATCCACATTTAAGGCATAGAACTGACTGGTTCTGTGCTGTCATGGATGCTTTAGTCGAAAATAACACCCATGAAACACATTGGGAGCTCTCAAGAGATGACAGTGATAAGTTTTTGAACTTTCTTTTTCCAGATGAGGTCCTGTTCCCCAAAGGAATGGGAGAATTACCTGACCACTGCACGATAGAGCAGGTACTGAACAACTGTGTCAGCAGGGGACTTTACATTCCAGGGGTCAATCCTGCCTCTGCCTCTGGCTCTTCCGAGAAGGAGGAAGTTGGCTATTGGCCTGGAGCTCCTCAGCTGGACACAAAACCTACAGCATGCAAAGGCTTACTCACATCCTTTTTCAATTTGGTGATTGCAATTGTTAACCAGCATGTGCGATGGCCACCATCAGGTGAGTGCAATTCTCTCCTACTGCTGTTTCTAGATACCTACTGTCTACAGGGTATGGAGCGCAGATTCAGCTACATGCCCCTTGAGTGGGGGCAATGCGATGAGGAAACCCAATCTGTTTTGTTGGCTCAATGCTGGCAGCAAGTTTGATTGGAGGCATCTCGCCACCTTTGCCAAAGTGAAGAACCACACAGGAAAGGACAATGAGAAATCATCATACATAGAAATGGCAGGTAAAGCGTCTTGCTTGTTGTATGCTCAGGACAGCTGCCATGCAGCTCCATGCCTCCACATTCTTGGTTCTCAGATATACCTCACAGTTTTTGATCAGGGCGGGTCACTCTCCACTTGTGGCTATGATATCCATTGTTACCCATGCAAGTTTCTGCACATACTCATCGGTGTCATGTCTGCTCCTCATAACATTCTTGGGTTCGATATTTCAATCAATTGGGGAAAGAGAAGCTGCCCAGATGGAAAGGTGGTTGATGTGAAGGAGTTGAAAATTGAGATGGACCCCACCACCTGTACTATTGAACTCACAAGAGTGCTCTTCATTTCTGACAATCTATTTGGTCGGGGAACAACAGTCTGGGAAGGAATGATGAAGGCGAGGGGTACTAGTGGTATGCAAGCTAGGAAGGTGGCAGTGAAGGATTTGTGGATTGACCCCCTCCGGAAGTACACAGAAGGGAAAATACTCTCCATTTTGAATGTGTGCAAGATCAAAGGCATCCCAACGTTAGTTCATGAGGAACAAGTCAAAGCACCCTATCCGTCGGTAGTCAACTGTCTATGGGTCAATGGTTCAACCCACTTCCCCTGAGCATATCTTGCCCATTACAAGACCAATTCCTACTACCTCCATGTTTTATCCCACATTATCACCCATCCAGTTGGCAATCTCATCACCGAGTTTTCCTGTCTGGGAGAGCTCCTTGTTGCTTTCCTTGATTATATTGTTGGTGAGCAAGACTATCATTCATGACCTTCAATAATCTCTCATGAGTTATTGATAGCCCATAAGAATGCAGTTGAAATCACCCATGTCCTGCACTGTGATATCAGCCTGTTCAACCTTCTTCTTGCATTTGTGACTCAGAGAAGTGATCATTTAGAATTCGTGCAGAGGATGTCCAGCCTATCTGCTGCTGATCAAACTGCCTTGTGCACGAGAATAGTGAGCATCAAGCAACGAGGGGTGCTTGCTGATTGGGGCTATGCTGTCCCAATGGCAGAGCCTACCACTATCACCAATTCTGCGTCCCCCACACTGCCAATTAAACAGCTGTCTCGAGTGGAATATGAATCCAGCAATTTTGTCCCCATTGTGCCTGTAAATTCGAAGGATGCACCCCCTTCTTTGACCTTAGTCTCAGACTTGACCGAGGAAGATAATATTGTCCTCGCCATGGGTCCTGCCAGTGTGGAGAATGACCTGTGACACACAATTGATACATCCCCTCTTCACCACATGGTGCATTTCACTATTCTTGTAGCATCAAACAACTCAACAACCCAACTTAGGGAACATGGTCATGGATGGCAGCACAACTTGTCATGGCAGGCGCTGGGCAGCCAGTGGTACATGATGCATCCCATGATCTTGAATTGTTCTTTTATGTTCTTGTTGGTATATGCATCCTTCTTGATGAACCTTACAAGCCAAAATGTGACAGCGAGCTTGGGCAATGTTTCAACAAGTAATTCAATACTTTTGAGCCAAGCGTGCTGAAGACAATCACGATCCAGTCAGATCTCATGTGGAAGCTGTTCATACTACAACATATTTCAGACTATTTCAAACCCATCATCAGCCTTCTGACATGTCTGCGCAATGCTATAATTGTCCCCCTATCCACTGATGACCATGGCAACATCAGCTGCAAGACACCCTTCACCCATGACATGTTCATTGCCACCATCATCCAGATGCTCTCAGAACTTGGCCCTGATGCGTGGATGGCCATAAATCAAGCAGGCAATGATGATCAAGTTGGCCTGAGGACCAAAATTGAAGGGGAGAATAGCTTGGAGTTGGCAGATGTAGCGAGTGAAGTGAATGCCTCACCTGATGATTATGCAGGCAAATCATCAAATGAGGCTATTTTCCCATCAAACTTACTGTTTATGTTACCCAGACCTACTCCCCACTGGCACTCTGCAGGTCCCAGCTACAGTGTGGATTCAGGCCTGGCTCTTAGTAGTCACACTTGCCAGGAGAGAAGTAACGATTTGGACCTCCTGGAGGTTCCAAATAAGTGTTGGTGTTCATCTTCACGTGGTGAATCTTCTTCCACTTCAAGCTTACCAATGCATAGCGCCTCTGTACTTTGCAACCAGAGGGGCTATAGTACTAGCTCCATGCCCTGACGGGCCACTCATCATACAATGCATAAGTAGCTTCTGCTGCATCAAATTTGCAGTTTTATCATGGACACTATCCAACCATTTACTCACTTGTGTGGAGTCTCTCTTGGGAATGATGTGTGCTGTTCTGGCATTGTTGTCAGTATTGTAGCCCTCTTTCATCCCACATGTTGAGCACTATTTTTTCGTCTATACATCATTGTCATGCCCTGCATAAGCCCATTACATAATTTGGTATGAAGCGAGTGTTTTTAAAGCCGGTAGCCCTTCCAAAGTGAACTGGTTAGCTTCGTCTCCCCATGCCTCCCAAGCACAAACACAACAGCAAAGCTGTCCCCAGCTCCCAACCTGCCACTGATGATGATGCTGTCTCATCACAGACGAAGTGATGAAGAGCTGATCAGCTTTTCGATGAGGAGCTTGCACCTCTGGACAGTGGGTTTGTTTAGCTGTTCTATGTTTTCTGACCACATCTTGTCACAGACACAGAGCCTGACCAACTTAGGCACTCTTCATGCACTGGAAGAGGTGATGGCGGGCAGCTTTGGCAGCTCCACAATATTGAGAGCATTCAAACTGCAAGGCACCTGCAACCATCAACTTGAAATCTTGACATGGCTACACAGGATGAACCGGTCAACCCCATGGCCCCTGATTACCCAGAGGACGAGCAGGAGAGTCAAATTCTGCCATGGGTAGTTGAGTCGATCCTGCCATTTGCAGAACAAAGTCCTGAAGTGCAGCCATTGTTCAAACATTCTCAACCCGGTCAACCATTCAGTTTCAAGCTCCCTTCTCAAGCTTCCACTGGTAGTACACAGTCTACCAGGTTGTCTAACTCTGATTCGTCTTCTGGTAATCTATCAATATTTTTGGCTCCTATCTCATGAGGTTCTTCTGTGGCAAGCTCTCACCCTGTGTCCAAATGCAGGTCTAATAGTGCCTATCAACAATGAGACATCTGGGATGGTTCTCAACCGGCTCTACCCAAATGGTTATCCCAACTTTGCATGCTTGCAATGGCTGAAGATCATACTCTAGATGCTTCTCAACATAATTCCTGTGTCTGTACTCATTCCAGTCAATCCTTCTCTGGTACCCCTGTCCAAGGCCAACATCCTGTTCATGACAATGACCCCCCTTCACCCCCTCCATGACCTCCAGGACTATGTCGAACCCAATTGTTTTCTCGGCTCCCTTCAACCATAGCCAAATCCCACACCATATTCGCCAAGAATACTGAAGGCAGACTGGATTCGGATGAAGACAGTCTGGTGATTGATGAGGTATCTCCAAGCGAAGATGATCATTGTGTGGAGGCAGTTGTATGTGGTGAAAGTGAGTCTTGTTATTACTATGCTCGTGAATCACAGTGATTCAAATGTCTAGCTGGAGATCCTGGTCATAGTGGCGAACTTGATGAGAAACATTCTCAATCTGGTACATTGCAGTTTCAAGGTGACCATGGGTCCATGAATATGCAACAAAGTAAGCTTAGTATTCGCTGGTATACTGTGCTGACAATACCATTAGGAGAGATTGAAGATATTGTTATTCAACACCGCCAGTGTAACCATGCCCCCCAGCTTCCTGACAATACCCAACTCCTGGCTGTACATGATCAGCAGAGATCCAAAACCCCCCATTGTATCAGCCATTCCAAGGTCGATGCTTTGGACAGTTTGGAGGGCCCCATCAGCAAGACGTCCTCTTCATCCACTGAAGCCACTCCCACCCCCCTGCTTGCGACTTCTGTCACTTCTGGTATAGTACCTAACAGCAATTCTGACCCCTCTCACCTCCAGTTTTACACCCTGCCAGTCCGTGACATCATTGAGCATGCCAAGCAGATCTCTCATTGTGATATTGCATCTGTCAACTCATTCCCACTGCATGCTGAGTTCAACCACAAGGCCCCTGAATACATGAATGAAGCTATTGCCGAGCATTGCTCCCAAGGCTTAGCAATTCCCAGCAGTAGGTAGTAATTATTCATAGGGAGTAAAACTGATACACATAACACTTTGCAAAGGATGGTGGCCTCAATATTTGCCTGATATTACCAAGCTGGTGAGTGTCAGAGCAGCAATGAAAAATTTTATCTGACTTCTTATAGCTTTGGGAAGATCATGGAAACTGGCACTCTGTGCTGAAGAAGAAAGCTTGCACATTCGTCCATGAGCACTACAAATGGGACCCTCAAAACCATTGCCCCATTAATGCCGAGCTTGCAAAGAGCCTTCTGGACCATTGTAGTAGGGGAGTCAGGGGAGGTCGCAGGAGGATTAGTCAGCAAGGGTAGAGCACGAATGTGGAGGTGCACATGTACAGTCAACTGGTGACATATACAACCAGGGCACATGAGGTTCACTGCTACAATGTGGTGACAAGAGTGTATCTATCCTACACAACAGTACCATACCACTGCATCACCAAGCACCACTGCATCACTGAGCACCACCACATCACCAAGTATACATGTCAACCGACTGCAACACACTGCTACCACATGCACCACACATGCAAGACAGGATAAAATTCAGCTACATAGAGCCCATCACAGTCAAAACTGACCAAGCTGTCTCGCAGACTCCCCCAATGTGACTTGCGGGGCCGCTTCTTGCCTGCAAATCCAAGCACCCCACTGGTCATTCCCTCACCACTGGGTACAATGCTGACAGACATGGAATACCTGTTCCCATCAGAGCCGCAATCGCCCCAGGAGTTTGCACCCATATGTGGACCCCCACCATCTAGAGCAGGGTCCCCAAGCTCGGAAATAGATGACTATCATAAACCGTACCCAGCAGAGCCATTGCCCATGCCGCTGGTATCGGCTATCCCAAGCAATAGAAGGGGAAGAGCCCTCACAGTACTGCCCTCCGCTACTAGCATACCACCACCCCCACCTCCACTGACACCAACTACATTGTTTCCCAGAACCCAACCAGTGCAACCAACTATTGGAGCACAGCCAGTGCCCACAACCAACCCAACAGCACCAATGCGTCCAAAGGCAATGGCGGAGATAGTGCCACTGTTCTATGGAGACCAGTCAGTGTCGGAGAGTGCCAGCGACTTCATAAAAGCATTCAACAGGAACATTATATTCTTGAACCCCCAAGCTACGGATACACAAAGAATAGCTGCACTGTCAAACTACCTGGGAATGGGGTCGCCAGTGGAAAAATGGTACATGGGCCTGATGGGAGCACAGCTAATGTCATGGAATGACTTCATGCAAGTGTACAACAGCAGGTGGCCACCCATCGAAAGTGCAATGCAGATGTCAGAGGAGTACCAAGCAGAACTGCTTGCTCTCAGAATGATGGAGGAGGACATCAGCACAATCAAAACACTGGGAAGACAGAAGGTGTGGGCACATGTGAAGTGGGCAGAAGAAGCATTGGAACTAGCAATGCTAGCAGGGATTGAGACCGGCCCAACGCTGATTTGGCAGGTAAAGAAGCAGCTGCCAAAGGCTGTATGAAAACTGTTAGATGACGAATACAAGGATTGGGCGACATTCATTAAAGTGGTGAAGGAATTGAATATGGCAAAGCTGAAGCAGGAAAGAGAGGATATAGAGGAAAGGAGAAAGAATGAGGAGGCAAGGGAGCAGGGACTAATGCAGAGGGTGGAAGCGGTGAAGCAAGCAACGACTGCAGACTTAACAGCGCAACTCCAGCGCCTCACGATAGGCCAAGTTGCAGTGTCATGGACCACCACACACACACCACCTGCACCAGCACCACCCAACACAAGATTTGCCCTACAGCAAGCACCGAGACATAGCGCTGTGGGCTACTCTTCTTGTGAGAGCGCAAGGGGAAAGTGGGGAAGGCTGTAGGTAAAACCTAGGCTCATCCCAAGGGGTGCTGAGTCGGAAGGAGACAGATAAGGAGGCCTGAAGGGTGTAGGAGGACTTTTCTTGGTGACTGGGGAGTGTTGGCGATGAAGAACTCGAAAGTCCACCCTAGACAGGCGGCAGGGATTTTTCTGGGTGGGAAGACGCTCGTACAGTGAGCAACAAAAACGTTGCAATGTTTGCAACATTTTGATTGTATGTAAGATAGCTTGGGATTGGTTGTGGCTGTGCTAATGCCATAGGGAAGACAATTGTAGCCCTTGGTCCCAGCTTTCCATTGGTGGTCTTCCCAAGCTCAGGAGTGATGTGGCTGTGATGGTATGGGCCAATTACTAAGGCCTATGCATTGCAACGTTTTTGTTGCTGACATCATGGTGGATGCAATCTACAGTTTGGAGTATGTATTCATGGCAGGAATGCCAGCTACTGCTTACATAATATATCACATGATAAATACAATGATTTGTCAGCATGTAAACAGAGCCAAACATTGAACTTGCATCATTTATCCTTATCCTGCACCACAACTCCAAACACTGCCTATCTGGCTCATCAGGGTTACTCTCTCAGGGAAATGTCAGCAAAATCTGGTCCTCACAGCACTACCATGAGTAGGATGTATGGCCAGCACCATTTGTTCCTTAAAAAAGTCACCCCTGTGCTGTTTCCCCCACTAATGCCTGAGGGGTCCTGATGCTAATCCATACTGGGAAAGCTGAAAATTGCATGGAGGTCAGTCTGGCACTTCAGGACATGAAGAGTGGACTAATATGCTCCCAACTAGTGTATTTCTGCCAAAGATAAGCTGGCACCAAGGTTGGGTTGAGGCATAGTCTCCTTTTCACACTGGGTGTCATCAAGGGTCAGCAAGAATATGCCATGTACTGAACTGTGGATGTCTGGGAAAGGAACATTTGGTCATTAGTGACCAATGGAAACACTGAGGGACATATTGCAGCAAGGAATCTGCACCCTGGAAGCCCAGTAGGCTAGCCCACCCATGACCACCTAGTGTGCAATGGAGGCTATGCCTCAACCCAACCTTGGTGCCAGCTTATCTTTGGCAGAAATACACTAGTTGGGAGCATATTAGTCCACTCTTCATGTCCTGAAGTGCCAGACTGACCTCCATGCAATTTTCAGCTTTCCCAGTATGGATTAGCATCAGGACCCCTCAGGCATTAGTGGGGGAAACAGCACAGGGGTGACTTTTTTAAGGAACAAATGGTGCTGGCCATACATCCTACTCATGGTAGTGCTGTGAGGACCAGATTTTGCTGACATTTCCCTGAGAGAGTAACCCTGATGAGCCAGATAGGCAGTGTTTGGAGTTGTGGTGCAGGATAAGGATAAATGATGCAAGTTCAATGTTTGGCTTTGTTTACATGCTGACAAATCATTGTATTTATCATGTGATATATTATGTAAGCAGTAGCTGGCATTCCTGCCATGAATACATACTCCAAACTGTAGATTGCATCCACCATGATGTCAGCAACAAAAACGTTGCAATGCATAGGCCTTAGTAATTGGCCCATACCATCACAGCCACAACACTCCTGAGCTTGGGAAGACCACCAATGGAAAGCTGGGACCAAGGGCTACAATTGTCTTCCTTATGGCATTAGCACAGCCACAACCAATCCCAAGCTATCTTACATACAATCAAAATGTTGCAAACATTGCAACGTTTTTGTTGCTCACTGTATGGACTTGGGACTCGAAGGGCGGCGATAGTAGACTCTTGTAGACGACGGGAAAATTCTTGTAGATGCAGGGGACCAGTTTACCGAAGTAGCAGCAATTTACTGACGGAGAAAGACTCGAAGACAGCGAATAGACGATAAGACTAGCTCTGGGGACTCTGTGGACGCTCTGGAGACTCGGAAATACTCTGGGATACGACTCTGGGGACTCTAGAAACTTTCCGACACACAGATGTTGACTCCAAAAGGTGGGTGGTTATTTTTCTATGTACAGAGGACTTTTTGTAGCATAAGGACAGTGGTTTCTAAGGTAAAACCAGAATATTTCGGATCTGTCATATGTCAAAAGTAATAAGAGAAAAGATAAAGACTGATGCATGGACAATCACATGCATGGCAGCGACATAGACAAAGATAAAACAAGTAAAGTCCATAAAAATGAAGGTAAGTAAAAGTGGACAGCGTACAGACAACGTGCCTGGGTAGCGAGTGTACATTGTAGGGGGAGGTGGCGATTTCTTCAACAGGTCTGGGATGTGGTGGGTGGCGTTACTAAGCGGGCAACAGCCTCGGCACTTGTAGAGTGGATATAGCTGCCAAGGGGATATGTCGACAGAGGACGAACCTAATACGGTAACTGGTGAGTCAGCAGCGATGTTGCTGGTGCGAGTACGTGACATGACAGAAGGTGTGACGTTAGCATACGCGGTGATGTTTCTAGCCAAGGGAGTGTTGTAATGCGTGAGCGAGTGACTACTGAGAGTGAGAAAGGCCGCTAAGGGAGCTCTGTAGCCTCAGGGAGTATAGGCTCCCCACACCTCCCAGGGTCTTCAAATGCTGACTGTCCTCGGTCAGGGGTACATGGCAATTGGGATGGAAACAGGATGACATCATACACGTGGTGTGGCTGTGCACGGATCAACGGAAGAGGCACGGGGTTCTCAGTCACGTGCTGTGGCAACAAGCTTCGTGTCAACAAAGGCCGCCAAAACGTACCAAACAAAATGCCACTCCTCTCTTTCTCTAAGTCCCATTCACCACCACCATCTTCGTCACCACTTGCTCACTTCTAGCCAACGCGATGTCCACTTCCAAGAACACGACCACGGCTGCTCCTCGCTTTCTTCCCCCAAACGCTGCACGGGAACTCATACCCAAGATGTGGGCGGCCAACATGAAGAAGCTGGAGGCTGTGATGAAGGAGATTCCAGATGAGTCGGCTGGAGAGGATGCAGAACGTGAGTGGGTGGACTGTTTCTATGAAGTGTCGGTGAGTCAGGGCTGCGATGTAGAGGGTAGCTGATAGGTGACAAGGAATGACAGGAACACATTGAGAAAGTACATCAGTTCGCTACCGACATCAGCACGAGTGTCCCAGACTATGACGAGGACACCGAGATTGCCATCGGTGAGGCCTTCGAGTGACTAACAGCCATCCAGGCTCGCTTCCCACAGCGGGCTTCCAAAGGGAAGGGAAAGGGCAAGGACGTGCCATCTTCGAGCACGGCTCAAACAGGTGGGGAGGGCATGCGGCGTTCGCAGAGGCAAGTAGAAAAGGCCGCTGGAAGGGAGAAAGTCAGAGCAAGGGTGCGCACGTATCCTAGTCCTTTTCCATTTCTCTAACCCTTTCGTCGTCTTCAGTCGGTGTCAACTGATGCGGCGGCTAGGAAGGAGCCACCTGCTCCCAACGAGAGTGTCTCGACGTCTATCGAGAGGACACGTGACGTCATAGAGACGACTGGGGAAGTTGCAGAGAATGACCAGGAGCCATGTGGACTTTGCTCTAGGCTGGGGATCCTGTGTGTGCGAGAGGAAGGGCAAGCCTGCGAGCGGTGTCACCAAGGGAAAAAGAAGTGTGACAAAGCCTATAAGACAGGTTGGAAGGTGAGTGACGAGCTTCCTGCAGCAGGACAACAGGCTCATGGAAACACATAGCACAAGAATCAAGAAGGTCCACCAGCGTCGGCTGCATCGACGAGCAAAAGACCGAAGACTGCCCCCGCGCCTACTCCCATTCCCACTGGATCCTTGATGACGTCGTCGACACAAAAAGTTCTACCACGAGTCCGGCTTCTTGTCAACCCTGACGAAGAAGTCTCTGTGCCAGCGCCTGTTCCAAGTTCCCCTCCACCTCCTCCTGCCCCATTATTCCTTCCTTCAAGTGTACCCAACACTCCTGTTCCCACCCCGATGCCTCCTAGAGCTGCAGAACACCCAGTTGAAGACACATCGGCGTTCTCTGCCGCTCCCAGCGGCCTTCTTGACGAACCAGACGAGGTGCTGGCTACTGTAAAGAGACAGGAGGTCGACATCGACCTTACCAGTCCTTGGGATACTCCAAACGTATCGCCACCGCCATTTGAAGAGGAAGACGCTCCCCCAAGGTCGTCGAGGAGCGATCAACGAGCACAGAGAAGAGGTCGAAGAGCGATCGAAGAATTGGACGTAACGATCGCCGCTCTTGGGGACTCGATCGTGTGGAGCAAGGAGTCGCTGAGCCACCTATACTCACGGATATCACAGGTTACTAACGAGGCGGGGACTATGGCTGCGGCGATCCGCAGTAACAAGCGACAGCTACAGTCTCTGAAGGAGTGGCAGGAAAGGTACAACATAGAGGGTCCATAGGACGGTACCATTGTTTGTGCCATAGCATAGAGGAATTGTAGCGTGTGTTGGTCCCATAGGCAGTTTTCTGGTCGTGAATACGAAAGTTGAGCTGAAATGAAAACATTGCCGCCCATGCAGGTATAGTGAGAAGAAAAGTGTCTGTGGGCGAGCAGCACATTCAGCGACAAGTAAGGTATCCGTAAACAAAAGAATAAAAAGGAAGTAATAAGTGGTAACTGAAGGAGTGGCTTTTCTATTGTCTTTCTTTGTAACATATTCTTGGCGGTATTCTTTAAAGAGAGGTGGTGAGTAAGTCTACGAAACAGGTTTGAAGGAAACGAAGGGCTTGAATTGACGGTGTATTTATATATTTTTGACGGTGGTCTTTTGTTTTCGAAGGTTGCGCATAGGTAGATTGTCTGTCAAGTTAACAAAAGAAACAAAAGAAAGGAAGAAAAGAGAAGAAAAGAAACACGAGCCGTAGGGTATAAGTTACTCATCTGACTCGTCCCTAAGGACGCCAGTGAGCTCTGGGTCAGGAAGGGAGTCGTCTTCGAGTTGTTCTATGGCAGAGCTTTCGAGGCCCACCAGGTGGGTGACCTCTATATGAGATTTATTGCGAGGATAGTAGGGGAACAGACGGAAGGCGGTGTAGCGGAATTTTGAGATGGCTCCATCGAGCTCTGCAAGAAGGTAAGATCCACCCTTAGTACGACGCACCACTACCATAGGACCTAGGTAGCAGGGTTTCGTCTTTCGATCTAGCTCCTTCTCGATACGAGAGTTTCTGACAAGGACGAGTGAGCCAGGTTCGAAGTTGAAATCGTGGATTGTGCGCTTGAAACGGGATACGAAGTCTTTAGCAGAGGCGAAGCAGGCTTTCAAGACTCGTTCTTGGACTAGTGCCAGGTCTTCTGGACGCTTCTGAAGTTGACAAGCATGGTGTAGGGAGAGAGTACTCCCTAGTAGGATATTGAGTGGTAAGAGAGTGGTTGAGGGTTTGTTTGGTTTTTCTAAGGGGCTTGATCCCCGTTTTGTACCTTGGGTTGGGACTTAGGTGCGAGGCGAGTGGCTGATTAGTAAGCAAGGTTGGACTTGGACTCGAGTTTGTAGTAGTTAAAAATCAATCACCACTATAGAGGCTGGAGAGCACAGGTTGGTGTGACCAGCCTGTGGCAGTCTTTTCTGTTTTCTGCCTTTGAGAGTGAAGTCAGGACAGCTCTAGGGGAGTCCTAGAGTGGTGGGATTGAGCAGAGTCTGTGTTAGGTTTTCAGCTGAGTGTTTCCAGTTTCTTTTCATATTTTCTCTACTAGTTCTCCTCTACAGCAGGGTCCCTATTGGTCTAACTAGCCTTTAGATCCATTTCCCTACTCATTTATTAGTTATCTCTACAATGGTTAGTGATGAGGTCAGTGGTCGAGTAAAAGTCCGCCTTGAAGGGGGAGAGGAATGTTGCCTTGGTGAAGTCGAAAGGGAGCCTGGGATGGATGCCGTGAGCCATATAATAAGGAGAGAATCCTGTAGCTTTATGAATGGTGACTCACCACCTTGATGCTTCTCCCTCACAACTCTTCACCATCGCTTCTCTAACATCAAAATGCCGCCACTCTACCACTCCGTTTGCTTGTGAATTATAAGGCGAGATGCTGATGTGATGAATGCCATAGGTCTTTGAGAGCCAGTCGAGAGCTAGAACATAAGGTCCGCCATTGTCAGTAACGATTTCCCTGATGGCTCCCCAATGACACAGGATCTGCTCGAAGAGGAACTTCCCGATGGATTTGCCAGTCTCTGACCATAACATTGCCCATTCTGGGTAGCTAGTGAGCGAGCAGCGGGCTTGAGTGACGTAGCGATAGCCATTTGACTTCGGCATTATGAAGGTATCAACATAAGCTTTGTAGAATAGAGGTTCAGGGACAGCAATGATGGGGGGAATGTGGATGTGATCAAGGTGGTGAATTTGGCATTCGTGACACGTTCTGATGTACCAGCGAACGTCTGCTCTAGCATGGGCCACCAAAAACGTATCAGCAGTCGGATGCGGGTAGAGAAAATACCCTTATGGCCCAACTCGTCATGGGCTTGGCGAATAAGGCTGAGACGTCTATGAGGGCGAACTACGAGTTGGTGATGACCTTGGGGCTCTTTCCTCCAAAGTTCTCCGCCCTTGATGAAGTATCTGGTCGCAAGCTGGACGAGGCTCTCTAAATCCTTCTCTCCTATTCCATCTGGTGGTTTCTTCGTCTCCAAGAACTCTTTCACCACTTCTAACCTTTCATCCCTCTGCTTCACTTTCTCGGATCGTGGAATTTCTATTTCTGCGTTATCTGGCGGTGTTTCGACTGCAGTAAAGATGCTGACGTCCTGGGGTGGGGGATTGGATAAGCAGTAGACGGATGGCAGTGATTTGACAGGAAGACGTAGTGGCAGTGTCTTCGGCTCTCGACGATTTACCAATTCCATTGCGAAAGCTCTGCATGCATCGACCCAGTCCTCGTATTCTTCTTCATCTACTTCGGGGTCTTCATCGGCTTTGGGCCTCCTAGACAGTCCATCTGGCGCAGCGTGTTTGGCAGCAGGTACATGCACGAGTTTGAAGTCGAAGAGAAGGATGCCAGCGATCCAGCGATTGATAGTAGCATTGGGCTGCAAGTCAGGGTTATTAATCATACCCTTGATATACCTCGTGTCCACCTCTATGACCAAGTTCTTTGCGCCGAAGATATAAAGCCGCACATCGTGTAGGGCTCGAAAAAGGCCAAAAAGTTCAAGCTTGGCTTGACTATAATGCTGCTCACGATTGTTAAGTGTAATGGATCCGAAACGAGCGGGGTATCTCTTGCTATCTTCGCCCTCCTGCATGAGAATATATCTGACGGCGATGTTGGAGGTGTCGACTGCAAGGATGATGGGCAGGGCGGAATTATAGTCGATACTTCGAAGCGCTGGAGAGGAAACGATAGCTGAGCAGAGATAGTCCATGGCTTCCACTGCAAGCATTTCACAATTTTTCCTGAAAAAATATGCTGAAAAAATTGAAGAAAGTGATACTCTTTTTTGATAGGTGTTTTCAAACAGAAAAGGAAAAAAATAATACTTTCTTTTATTTGCATGACTTGTCACAAAACATTGATTGATGGTAATACACATTAGTGTAGAAGCTAATCAGCACTACCATCAATTCATGTTTTTGCACAGTAAAGACAAAGAAAACAAAATATTATGTTTGCATTTTTTCTGTGAACACAGCCCAAATAAAAGAGTATCTCTTCTTTCAATTTTTTCAACATATTTTGGCATGAAAAAGGGTGAAATGCTTGCAGTGTTCGTGGTGTTCGTCTCTGAAATCAAAGGGGACTTCTTTCCTGGTCAGCTCGACAAGGGGACATGCGTGCTTGGCGAAATCTTTGATAAAGATCTGGCAGTACGAGCAAAGACCTAAAAAGCCCCTGACCTCAGTGACGTTAGCGCAGTAAGGCCAGTCTTTAATCTTTTGGACTTTTGCCTCATCTGGAATCCTCCCCTTGTACGATACCTTATGTCCAACAACAACGATAGACGGAGCGGCGATTACACATTTCTTGGCAGATACTGTGGCACCGGCATGACGAAGTCGATGGAGGACGCGGTTGGTATTCTGGAGATGCTCCCAGATGAAGCAGCGAATTCCAGGATTTTCAGGTATCGTCTCGAAGGTACCGTCGGCATTTTGGTAGCGTGATTTAGGACCCTTAATAGGGCAGTCATCGATGAAGGGAATGGTAACTTCGGGGATCTCTTCCTTCAAGATCCAGCAGACGTCCCCATGGAAGATCTGGACAGCATTTGTGTAACCCATAGGAAGTTTCGTGAGTCGAAGAGTGCTGATAGGGGTTTGGAAAGTGGTAAGGTCGCGGTAATCATCGTGGATGGTCCTGTGGTCATATCCTACCATCAGATCCAGGATGCCATATATGGAATGACAAGCAAAAGCTTCTGCTATCGAATTGACGAAAGGGGGAATGGCTGAATCCTGGATAGACACAGCATTTAGTGGTTGCAAATCATGGACTAAACGGAGGGATTTTCTGTCTTTCTTGACGATGCAAAACCACTTGGATCTGTAGGACGAGGTTGATGGTTTGTAGATGCCAGCGGCGATTTTCTCTTTAATTATGTTTATGACATCTTGAAAAATGGTGGGAGGGATGGGGATGTTTCGTTTGACCCAAGGCTTGTGGGACAGTGTTGGAATTTTCAGGGGAGGGAACATATCTTCACGAAAAGTCCCTCGTTCAGAGGTCTCCCAAGCGAAAGCCGCCTCGTGGGTACAAATGAGCCATCGAATGAGGTTAACTCTGCCAGCCAAAGGAAGTTGGCAGGGTCAAGATCGAGCTCTTCTGCTCGTTGGGCCGTAAATCTAGATCTGGGAACGAATGGAGGGGGATGATATGGTAATACAGGCAAGTCTGCGAGAGGATCACTGATCTCCTGACGCTCTACTCTGAATTTGACAGGCATTGCGGTCGGGACAGGCTTCACCTTCTTTGCTACAGGTTTGTACTTTAAAATGTGATAAACCGGGTCGTAATGAAGAGAGGACCATAGAACTGAAAGTGTCAGTGGAGAAATCATAGTACTCATAGAAAATAAAAATGGATCTTTTGGGGAAATGAAACTCGAGTCGAAGGGATCAGGAACAGGCGTACTGTCTGTGTTATAGTCATATAAATATGCTGCGGCGGCATTTTCTTTAGAGTCTGTGGAGGAAGGTAAAATAAAATCCGAAGACGGGGAAGGGGGGTCTGCAACATAAAGGGAACACACAGATACTAGATTCTCTTGGTCTCCTCGCACCTCTGGCAAGTCCTTGACCGACATTAAAAACCCTGTTTGCCTATCTCTAAGTGACGGCAGCATTCTTGGCGAGCGAAATACTCTGCCTCGTCTTCTGGGTTTACGAATCGAGGGTGCTGATAGAGGCAATGACGAGGACGAGTGGGGATTAACAGTTGGCGGCCCGAGTTGGGGTCGCGGATTTCTAGTGATTGTTTGCCGTCAGGGAAGTCTCGAAGGATACTGCTGAGTAGACAGAAAAATGGGCGGCCTAAAAGGAGGTCAAAGGGGGCTCTGTCGATGACTTGGATCTGGAGATGGGCCTCGACAGGCCCAATATGAAGAGAGGCATTTTTGATGACCCCTAGAGTGCTCTCTTTAGATTGGTTAGCGGCCTCCAAGGTCATACACATGTCTGAGCGGAGAGGGGCACCCAAGGCCTCCCATAACTTGTGCCTAAGGGCAACTACCTGGCATCTGCTGTCGAGAATACACTCAACACGAAGTTTGTCCATGAGAACTCCATCTACCACATGAAGAGGAGTGGTGGCTAGGCCAACATACTTCCCCGCTGTGTCCTTGACGAGATATTGTTCATATGAGGCCCAAGTTGATGACGAAGATGAATCTGACACTGTCTCGAGGCTACCAATCGCGATCTTCTTCGTCATAGCCATTTCTTTGATCTGTTTGCGGATTTCTGGGCTAACAGCCAGAGGATCTTGCGTCGAAACTTCGATCTTGGCACCTAAAACTTGGGATACGAGATGTTTAGTAGCAGCAGCTTCGTTGAAGCCGCTCTGGTAACGAAACTGAGGAGTAGAGTTAGACTGGGGTTTGGAGTTGGATGCCTCGGCGGCGTTTGGTCTTGTATGAGGGATGTTAGACGATGGCTGAGTGTTCGAAGCTGTTGTTGGTGCGGAGTTGTTGGCTAGGGGAGG
The DNA here is from genome assembly GCA_024613145.1 of Pisolithus marmoratus. NCBI lineage: Eukaryota > Fungi > Basidiomycota > Agaricomycetes > Boletales > Pisolithaceae > Pisolithus > Pisolithus marmoratus. Next base: position 80,814 of record JANFAE010000393.1, read on the forward strand.
GTTGACAGTAGCGGCATTATGAGGACGACAAGCGGGTATTTCTACACCATCAAAGCGAGTGGGTTTCTTATTCTTTATGGCGTTCTTCAGCTCCTCGACCTGAGCATAGGCTCTGGCTAGGGCACGCTTGTCTTCTTCGTCAGCGTTATCTTCAATCTCCTTGTCAACAAGGTAAGATGAGGGGTGAACCTCCACCTGAAATTCAGTGGTATCTTCAGAGCCGAAGAACATAGTATTAACGAGATGAGGAGGGGTGTCACATCCTCGAGACGAAGAAGAAGTTCCTGGAGACTGGATAGACACGAGATTAGCCGACGCCATAATAGACTCTCGAAGAGCCAAGAAGTTGTCAATCTTTTCCTTGAAATTCTGCCCTGTGGCAGATCTAGGGATGTCAGAGCCATCTTTCATGAAGACCCTACCGCCAATGAGCATGCATTTCCCTTGGCGGACATATTCCTGGCACAGTTCGCACTCAGGAGTCCTGTGACCATCGGTGCTGCTGTAGGGAGAGAGTACTCCCTAGTAGGATATTGAGTGGTAAGAGAGTGGTTGAGGGTTTGTTTGATTTTTCTAAGGGGCTTGATCCCCATTTTGTACCTTGGGTTGGGACTTAGGTGCGAGGCAAGTGGCTGATTAGTAAGCAAGGTTGGACTTGGACTCGAGTTTGTACTAGTTACATAACAATCACCACTATTGAGACTGGAGAGCACAGGCTGGTGTGACCAGCCTGTGGCAGTCTTTTCTGTTTTCTGCCCTTGAGAGTGAGGTCAGGACAGCTTTAGGGGAGCCCTAGAGTGGTGGGATTGAGGAGTTTTGTTGTCAGGTCTTACAGCTGAGTGTCTTTTGTTCTTTTCTTTTGATTTTATCTACTAGTTCTTCTCTATAGCAGGGTCCCTATTGGTCAAACTACCCTTCAGACCCCATTTCCCCTTACATTTCTTAGTGATCTCTACATCTGGAGCCCACCGCGAGGGGATCCTGGTCCTTGGAGAGGAGGACATCTCTACTGACAGTTTGGTGTGGTTAGGAACCAAGCTAAGTATCCATTATTTCATTTAGAAGTTAATCTACAGTTTTAGAAGTTTCAGGGACAAGTTATAGACAGTTTCAAGGCACCAAAGTAACCCTTGAAGCAGAACAAGAGAAGCCGAGTTGCGAGAATAGATTTTCCGGACACAGCTATGCCATTTTCTTCTTTTAATTTACTTATCATGAGTCACTACAGGCACTACAAGAGTTACGAGAGTCGATTGAGGCACGAAGATAGGTTTCGAGGGTCAAGTTTGAGCTTCGAAAGCCAACTGGTTGTAGAACACCTATGAAGTGCTCCTTGGCCCCTTGAAGGAATGCCTCAAGGGAGTGATGAAGATGCTCCAAGGTTCTCAGGGCATCCAGATGACTTACTATGGTATCTTGAGGATGTTCGAGACCTCTGCATGCAAGCTGGCTGCTTCGAAGATCGTGATTGGGCTCAATGGGCCATTTGGTACCTTGGTATTGACAAGTTTGAGCGATGGAGAGGGCTACTGTATGTGGAAAGAGATTGGGCTGACTTCGTTACAGATGCATCTCGACTCTACTCACATTTCAGGTTTCCCCCAGCTCAGTATTCGAAGCATGATCTCTATGACCTAGTGGATGAGCAAAAGCAGGTTAAGATCGACTCACTTGATGCCTTACTCAAATACCGGTTATGTTTTACCAAGGTCGTGACACACCTTCGAGTCACAGACCAACTTTCGAGCATCGAGAAGGATGACCTCTACCTCGAAGGCTTCAATCGAGAGTTTCAAGGCGAGATTCTTCGAGGGCTGGAGTGGAATGATCAGAGACGGCATGCAGGTGATGCATGGCCTACATGCCAGGTCACTCGAGAGGCAGAAAGGTTGCTCGAGAAGGGATATCGCTGGGAGTCAAGGGAAGCACGCATGGTGAGGGACCAGTGGAGGGCTCGAGAGGCCCAGTACGAAGTCAGGGAGCAAGAGCCGAGACCTATGACAACTCACGAGGAATTTGACGAGCGGGAGATGCCAGTGAGGCGAGGCTCGAGAGCCGCGCAGTTTTCATGTTCCATGTCGCTCAAAGATCTCTCACTAACTCACAATCTTCAGGACTCCTCAAAGCTCTTGAAGGCGCCAGAAGGTAGCTCGAGAGGTCAGGCTCTTGAAGTGGAAAGTATCAAGGCAGCTGTGGTGGAGCTGAGCTACTTGCCCATTGTTGAAAGTCAAAACAAATCCAGCCTCGAACACGAACAGGTCACTTCGTGTATTGCTGGGCAGTCACTAATGGCTGAGGTACAAAGGGATCATCTACAAGAGAAATCGAAGGAGCAAAGTGAAGGAAAGTTGCTAGAGACGAGGGCATTAGTCGAGCTTGAAGCAACAGAAGTGATGGGAGACTCACCAGTTCCCCAAACTGAGCATTTCCATTCTCTCACATCTCCCCACACTGAAATTCCATCCCAGAACCCCCTCATTGGACCCCAAGAGGCTGAAGACAAGCTGAGTGTGAATGAGCAGCCATTCGAGGCAGCAGCACACACCCTCGAAGCCCAGAAGCCCCTACCAGAGCTGAAGGAAGACCTGTGCAAGGCCTCAGAGCGACCAGGAAGTGATAGAGGTGAAGAAAACGAGCCAAAAGTTGAGGTCGAGAGGCAATCGAGGGTGGTGGCTCGAAGGAAGCCACCAGAAGAGACAACACGAAGAAAAACCTGGAAATCAGTCACTCGGAGGATAAAGGAGCTCTTACCTGGGTTTCAGACAGCTCACCACAGAGGTAGGTCATATGGTGTGACAGTTTTACTTGATATATTTGCAGCAGGGATGGATTCCGAGTCTCGGAGTAGAGACTTGTGCTACAAGTCCGAGCATGCTTAGTCAGCTGACTAAGCAGTCCCGCGCCATGGTGCTACGTGTCAAGGCCACGCAGTTCACTCGCATTCCATGCCCGCAATGATACACCAATGAAAATCCATGCTGGTTCATTCCCCAGGTCCGAGAACTGTTTATTTAAAGGCTATGAAGTATATGGAGGACAGGTACAGTGTTCTACAGCTGAAATACTGACACTACAGGTCCAGACTCCCCACTGTGGTGGGTGGAGTCCTATTCTCGAGTTTGTGGCGACTTCCAGCACTCGAAAACCGACCAGGAGGGATGCCTTGAGAGTCAGGACACACCAGGTGCCATGTATGAGGAAGCAGGCACCTCCCTGCTTTGAACGAGAGGCTCGAAGGTTGCAAGAAGACCCTCACTTGAACCCTGGGCCTGTTCACTTGTATTCCCTACTCTCAGTTTGTATGCAGTTCACTTATGGTTCCTCTATCCTAGGCTCTATGGAGTGCTACATCAAGTATTCAAAACTTCGAGGCTGGGAGCAAGCCGAAGTGAGCCCAGAGCCTCGTCTGGCACTCAAGAGGAGAGCAGAGTGTCGCCTATGTGTTTTTATGTTCTTCTTAGACATTTTATACTCACTGTTACATTATTGTACAGCACACAAAGGTTTTTGAGGAGAGCAATCAGTGGAAGTCCCCCTCGAAGCCTGGTTATAGGTTCTTAGGAGCAGCGGTACCCTCGATATCGAGCACCAGGCTCAAGGGCTCAAGTATTTTAGTTTTGTTTGTGGATATCTCATTTATGGTGGTATAATTACAGGTCTACTCCAGCAGAGTGCTCTCAGTCTCTTCTAGAAGACACTCCCTGGAGTCCCACCTCAATTAGGGCAACCTAGCTCTGCCTCATTGCGCCCTTACTCTCATTCAAGGGCCCATGTTTCATGGATGGTCATCGAGTGGGTAGGGTGAGGATGTGAGGAGGATGAGAGCACCCCATACCCAGGTTGTGCTTTCAAGGGGGGAGGTCTGGCCTCGAAGCGACAAGTTGAAGCCTCAAAGTGACGAGTTGAAGCCTTGGATGACACGTCAAGGCTTCAAAGTAAGAAGATGAAGCTTCGGAATCGCTGCGCCATGGCCACAGAGTGCCAGCTGACTACCTGAGTGCTCGAAGGCGCCCCCACCACTTTTCTTTTAAATTTTTGTTTGTTGATTATACTTTTACAGTCTGCACGAGCTCAGTGCAAGTATCTACAAGGGTCTAGGATATCAGGAAGGAGCAAAGAAGTGGGGAAGCAAGCCTCCCCAGTACCTCTTGATGTGAGCTGGCCTTTCGAGCACGATGGCCCAAGTTTTTTCATTTCATTTCATTTCGTTTGACTCACAACTACATGGTTTTAGGATAATCAAAGGTCGACAAACCCTTTTGAGGTTTCGAGAGACACAAAGTGTAGATAAGCGAGAGGGGCCTGCAATCATGAGCCCAAGGCTCGAGCGAACCCTTGAGGGGACCAGTGGTCTCAAAGTGACCCTTTGGCCACCATCGTAGTAGTCTTGGCCACCAAAGGAGAGGACTGGAGCACAGTGGAGATAGGTAATGGGAACTCAGTGCGCCATCCCATGTCCACTTTATTTTAGTACATACATTAGCTCATGCAAGCTAAACTACTGGCCTTAAGGGCACTATGAGGACGAGAGCGCACTAGGGTGTGAGAGGTACATATGCTACTGATGAAATTTTACAGTATTTGATTTGAAGCTCCGAGATAACCCTCGAGAGCAGCCCAGCCGAGGGCTGCTACCCTAACTGATGCTGGCCTACTGCTTTCATCACCCCCCCTCAAAAAGGGGGATAGGTTTGATTTTGTTTCGTGTTATATGTATATTCTGGTCATAGTCGACTGTCTAAAGGACACTGTCGAGTTACTGAGGGCACCTCAAGTGCACGAAGTCCATGCATACAAGTCTGATAGTTTGTTTTAGGTATATATTGAGACTCGAGACCCTCGTCCGCCCTCGAACAGGCTTCGAGCCTTCCTTCGAGCCCCTTTCGAGTCTGCCCAAGACCCTCGAGACCCTCGAGTCACCCCTCGAGCCCTTCGAGAGCAGTGCCAACCTGCTTGTGACCCTCAACCTCTTCGAAAAGGCTGTGTGCCTCGTTCTGAACTCTCAATTTGGTGTTGGACAAGTGGCAAAGCCCTGTCCTTCCCTCCTCCTTCCCTTTCCTAAGTCCCTTGGTAGGGGAAGTGACTGGGGACAGTTGAGATTCAAAGACCCCCTCGGATGTAGGGAGAGAGTACTCCCTAGTAGGATATTGAGTGGTAAGAGAGTGGTTGAGGGTTTGTTTGATTTTTCTAAGGGGCTTGATCCCCATTTTGTACCTTGGGTTGGGACTTAGGTGCGAGGCAAGTGGCTGATTAGTAAGCAAGGTTGGACTTGGACTCGAGTTTGTACTAGTTACATAACAATCACCACTATTGAGACTGGAGAGCACAGGCTGGTGTGACCAGCCTGTGGCAGTCTTTTCTGTGTTCTGCCCTTGAGAGTGAGGTCAGGACAGCTTTAGGGGAGCCCTAGAGTGGTGGGATTGAGGAGTTTTGTTGTCAGGTCTTACAGCTGAGTGTCTTTGTTCTTTTCTTTTGATTTTATCTACTAGTTCTTCTCTCTAGCAGGGTCCCTATTGGTCAAACTACCCTTCAGACCCCATTTCCCCTTACATTTCTTAGTGATCTCTACACCGCCACAGAAGAAGCAGCAGGGATTGAAGGAGTGGCGAAATTGTTGTTCTTGAGATTGAGTCTGGCGGCTTCCTGAGCCAGGGTCAGCAGCTTGGACATATTCTCATTTCAGGATAGTAGGCGGAGATGTCGGTTGGGAATGGGATTCGGGGAATAAGGCCGAGCTGTCGACCTGAGCAATGTTTCGACATGCTCCACTTAAGAGGTAGGTCGCTGTGGGCAACTCTTCTTGTGAGAGCGCAAGGGGAAGGTGGGGAAAGCTGTAGGTTAGACCTAGGCTCATCCCAAGGGGTGCTGTGCCGGAAGGAGAGGGGGGAAAGGAACCTAGAAGGCGAAGAAGGATTTTTCTTGGTGACTGGGGAGTGCTGGTGACGAAGAACTCGAAAATTCTGCCTTAGGTCGGCGAAAGGGATTTTTCCTGGGTGGGGAAAGCGTGCAGAGACTTGGGGCTGGAAGGGTGGTGATTGTGAACTCTCGAAGACGATAGGGAAATTCTTGTAGGCGCAGGGAGACCGAATTTAAGAACTGGCGGTGATTTTTCTAGCGTGGGAAAACTCGAGGACGGCGAATAGATGATAAGACAGAAGCTGGGGAACTCTGGGAACACTCTGAAGACTCGAAGATACTCAGAAGACGACTCTGGGGACTCTCAGATACACACAAAAGATGCCAAAAGGTGGGTGGTTCTTTTTTCTATGTACAGTGGACTTTTTGTAGCGTAAGGACAGTGGTTTCTAAGGTAAAACCGGAATATTTCGGATCTGTCATATGTCAAAAGTAATAAGAGAGAAGATAAAGACCGATGCATGGACAATCACATGCACGGCAGCGACATAGACGAAGATAAAACAAGTAAAGTCCATAAAAATGAAGGTAAGTAAAAGTGGACAGCGTACAGACAACGTGCCTGGGTAGCGAGTGTACATTGTAGGGGGAGGCGGCGATTTCTTCAACAGGTCTGGGATGTGGTGGGCGGCGTTACTAAGCAGGCGACAGCCTCGGCGCTTGTAGAGTGGATATAGCCGCCGAGGGGATATGTCAACAGAGGACGAACCTAATAAGTCAGCGGCGATGTTGCTGGCGCGAGTATGTGACATGACAGAAGGTGTGACGTTAGCATACACAGCGATGTTTCTAGCCGAGGGAGTGTTGTAATGCGTGAGTGAGCGACTACTGAGAGTGAGAAAGGCCGCTAAGGGAGCTCTGTAGCCTCAGGGAGTATAGGCTCCCCACATCGCATGCTTGTAGACATCGTCAAATGGCCATGGATCGTCGACGTCATGATCTAAATCCTTGAGTTGGAGGCGAGTGGCAAGGCAGTTACAGAATCTGGGGGGGAAACCTTCAAGGAACTTCTCGTTGACGTAGTCGTCAGGGAGTTTCTTCTTTTTGTTGATGAGGGCGACGATATGACGAAATTCGCGGACATATTTGCTGAGATCATCGAGGGACGACATGGGCTTCTGCACTTGGTGATGGAGGAGGGTTTCGAGGTCGGCTTTAGTGTATTGACGACCTTTAACATTAGCACCAGGGTAGAAACTGGTTACTTCATTAATAAAGTCCTCCCAGTCATCGCCTGCGGTGGAATCGAGGGACGACCAGAGTTCTGACTCATTTCTGTTGGTGTAACGTATGGCCCATTTGATTTTGACCTTGTCGACGGTGATTCCTGCATCAGTGCAGATCTGGTCGACGTCCTCGAAATAGGCGCAAATATCTTCTGTCTTTCCTGAGAATTTGGGGGCTTTGTTAGAGCCCCATAGCAGCATTTCATGATGGTTGGTAGAGTTGGACATGGGAACTGGAATTGATGATGAAGGGGGAGGGGGATTATGAATTGAAAGTGGATTTCTGGATGATATCGGTGGAGGAGGTTGGACTAGTGGCTGAATAAGACTCTGAGAGGGGTTAAGGGATGATGAAGGAAGAAGGAGCCGTTCAGCAGCGAAAATTGAGGCTGTTGAGGAGGACGAAGACGATAAGTTGGTAAGCGGCGATAACTCTTGACGATCTGGCGGTGGTGCAAACGACTCGTCAAGCTCGAAGGCACCTGGTATATCAATTGACGACGAAGAGGCGGGTTCTGGACGATGTGGGGAATCTGTGGCGAAAAACTCTGAATCTGGGGAACTAAGTTCTGGGATATCTCAGGTGTTAGTAGCGGGAACAAAAAGATCAGAAGAAGATATGGAGAGACAACGGAAGGGCTCTAAGAGCTCTTTGAGTTCTGTTCTGTGGTGGGTAGGTCGAAGAGATCTCCTTTCCAGATCTACAGACCCCTCGCAGTGGGCTCCAAAACGATGTGGGCTACTCTTCTTGTGAGAGCGCAAGGGGAAAGTGGGGAAGGCTGTAGGTAAAACCTAGGCTCGTCCCAAGGGGTGCTGAGTCGGAAGGAGACAGATAAGGAGGCCTGAAGGGTGTAGGAGGACTTTTCTTGGTGACTGGGGAGTGTTGGCGACGAAGAACTCGAAAGTCCACCCTAGACAGGCGGCAGGGATTTTTCTGGGTGGGAAGACGCTCGTATGGACTTGGGACTCGAAGGGCAGCGATAGTAGACTCTTGTAGACAACGGGAAAATTCTTGTAGATGCAGGGGACCGGTTTACTGAAGTAGCGGCAATTTACTGACGGAGAAAGACTCAAAGACAGCGAATAGACGATAAGACTAGCTCTGGGGACTCTGTGGACGCTCTGGAGACTCGGAAATACTCTGGGATACGACTCTGGGGACTCTAGAAACTTTCCAACATGCAGATGTTGACTCCAAAAGGTGGGTGGTTATTTTTCTATGTACAGCGGACTTTTTGTAGTGTAAGGACAGTGGTTTCTAAGGTAAAACCAGAATATTTCGGATCTGTCATATGTCAAAAGTAATAAGAGAAAAGATAAAGACCGATGCATGGACAATCACATGCATGGCAGCAACATAGACAAAGATAAAACAAGTAAAGTCCATAAAAATGAAGGTAAGTAAAAGTGGACAGCATACAGACAACGTGCCTGGGTAGTGAGTGTACATTGTAGGGGGAGGTGGTGATTTCTTCAACGGGTCTGGGATGCGGTGGGCAGCATTACTAAGCAGGTGACAGCCTCAGCACTTGTAGAGTGGATATAGCCGCCAAGGGGATATGTCGACAGAGGACAAACCTAATACGGTAACTGGTGAGTCAGTGGCGATGTTGCTGGCACGAGTACGTGACGTGACAGAAGGTGTGACATTAGCATACATGGCGATGTTTCTAGCCAAGGGAGTGTTGTAATGTGTGAGCGAGCGACTACTGAGAGTGAGAAAGGCCGCTAAGGGAGCTCTGTAGCCTCAGGGAGTATAGGCTCCCCACAGCACGCCATACACACCACCCACTGATGAAACCAAGGAGATGGTATGACAAGGCTTAGACCAATTCCCCCAGCAGCAAGCCAATGAAGAAGGGCAAAAGAGATACCTAGCCCAACTGGCAGCATGGACAGCGAAGCACGGGGAAGCAACGAGGATCACGGAAAGCACGCCATACCCCCTCAAACTGGGTACAGTGGCAATCTGCTCTGGAGAATGCTTTAGGTGTGGCACGCATGGTCATGGGAGCTGTAACTGCCCGATCCCTGAGGGGGACACATCACGACTAAGCCGCAATGAAACAGCATGGAGGGCATTGTGTAACAGGACTCTCGGACCGTTCAATAGGAGTAGTGCATACAGCATCAGGCTCATTACCCTAGATGAGCAGGGAAACGAGACAGGGTCGCTGTGAAGGACAGCGCAACGACCCAAGCGCTCGACATATCTACAATAGCATCGACCAGCTTACATGTATCGTGCAATGAATCGAGTACCATTGACATATACTCAGCAACATGCAAAACATGAAGCCACACATCAGATACTACAGTGAAATCTGTCCCGTTTATACACCCGATAATGCTCAAGAACCCAGATGGTACAGGGGTCGAGGTCCAAGCATTGTTTGATGATGGTGCCATGACAGGCGCCATGGCAGCATCAACATTCAATGAGATCAAACACAACCTAAAGGGTTGGACACCATCTACACAGATGTTGTGCATGGAAAATGGAGCGGTTTGTACCATCCGAAGCAACGTGGAAAGGCACCATAAATGTGGAAGGGACTGAAGTAACAGGAACCTTCGAGGTCTTTGACAGTGCAGGAGGATGGTCTTTTCTCTTTGGAAAACTGCTACTGAAAGCATTTAAAGCAGTGCACGACTACTCGTCAGACAAAGTAACCATCACGGACGGCACCACAACAGCAACACTACATAATCACTTCACAGAAAGTCCCTAACAGCAGGCAGTCATGATGTGCAGCAGCATGACACAAGAAACGACAGTAAATGCTGAAGCACAAAGGATGAATGCTGAAGATCATGCTGAAGTATTCACGTGGCAAACAGACCCCTTCACACCAAGGCAGATCAAATACATACTGCAAAATGTCAAGATTGGTGACGATCTAACGGTAGATGAAAGGAATGAGGTGGTCAAGTTACTGACAGAGTTCGCAGACATATTTGCATGCTCGCTAAGTGAAGTACTGCCAATACCAGGAGTGCAGATTGAACTAAACATCCCAGATGACATGACATTTTGCACCATGGTACACCAGCAGCCAATGAACCCACCACAATGACAGTTTATGAACAAGTGGGTCGAACAAATGCTGAACGCAGACCTAATTGAGCAAGCCGACATACCACACATCAAACATGTTGCACTGATGGTACTCACGCAGAAGGCACACGATAACCACAATGGTGTAATGCTTGAGGAACTGCAATGGGAACTTAACAAGCAATGCATGGAAGCAGGCATGCAACACCCATTCCAAGAGCGACCTGGGATGCCAGAACCCGAAGGGGAGGTGGTGGAAATGCAGAACGAACCACCAAAGTGGAGAGTAACGCAGAACTTTGCAGAACTAAACAAAGCCATGCAACTACCCCCAATGTTCCAAGGAGACATCAGGGCCAAGCAGCAACAATTGAGCAGTCACAGGTATGTGTCAGTATTCGACTTTGCATCAGGTTTCTACGCTGTTGAGATCCCAGAAAAATGGCAACCATACTTCACATTCTTTGTGGACAGATGAGGATACTTTTGGTACAAACAAATGGCAATGGGATGGACAGGAGCACCGACAGTGTTCTCTGCAACAGCAACATGCTGCCTGCACGATATGCTAGCAGATGACACCCTAGAACTATTTGTGGATGACAGAGCGCACAGAGATGATGCCTTCAAAGGGATGATAGCAAAACTACAGTGCATGTTCATACGCTGCAGACAACACAATTTATCTTTGTCGCCAGTCAAGTGTCGGCTGTTCATGACAGAGACAACATTCGCAGGAGCAATGGTAGGACCAAAAGGAGTCCAGCTGGACATAGCGAAATTGTCAGCAGTCGTCAACTGGAAACAACCAGACATGGCACTCAAACTAGCGTCATTCCTAGGGCTAACGGGTCATTTCAGAGATCTCATTAAGGGATATGCCAAGATAGAAGGTCCATTATGGGACCTCATCAAGGAGGTGGAAATTCCCAAACCTGCATCAAAAGCCACATACCGCAGAGCAATGAGTGACTACAAGCTAGCAGGCAGATGGGGACAGCGACACACAGAAACCTTTCTGAAGCTAAAAGTCACACTAACCAGCCAGCCAATGCTGCACGCACCACAGTATGACAGCACACCTTTCATAGTAATGACAGATGGGTGTCAAGAAGGGTTTGGTGTGGTGCTGACACAGAAAGTCAAGATCCAAGCTCCAAGTGGCAAGGCAGTCTACTGAACAGTGCCAATAGCATTTGCATCGAAGCGAACATCAAAAGCTGAGAGAAACTACAAACCATTCTTACTCAAATTTGCTGCACTGAAATTTGGATTAGACCGCTTTTCAGATATAATATGGGGCTTCCCAGTCAAGATCGAGACAGACTGCAAAGTGCTCAAGGACATCCTAGCCAATAGCAACATATCGGCAGTGCATGTGAGGTGGAGAGATGGAATCATTGTGCACAACATAGTAGCAGTATGACACGTACCAGGACACTTCAACATGGCAGCAGATGGACTGAGCCATCAGTGGGACGATGCCGAACACATGGGTGAAGAAGATGAACAGTGGACGGTCAGCCCAGACCCAGAAGCAACATCAGGATTGGTGAATGACATATTTGCCATCAGCAAGCTCCCAAAGGACAAGCAGGACCTAAGGGAATGCTTCAAGGCCGAACCACTCTTTCTACAGGTAGTCGACGCAATTCTCAACACAGACACTAACACATCTATCAGGGACTGCAGTAGAGCAAGGCACCATGCAACACAGTACCTCATAGAACAAGGAAAGCTGTGGCGAATACACAGAGGCACAAGCGTTAGACCATGACACAAAGTAGAATGCATCACCCAAGAAGAAGCTTGTGAAAAAGCAAAGTGCTTGCATGAAACAGGAGGACACTGGGGTAGGGACACACTGAAAATCGTGCTCACAGATAAATACTATTCACCAAAGATGGACGTATCGGTAATGAAGGCAATACAAGAGTGCGCAAAATGCAAGAACTTCGGTGCTCCAAAGCTAAATGCATTGCTTGAACTGATAACATGTCGACACCCCTTTGAACTGCTCGTTGGAGATTATCTCTCAATGCCAATGGGAAAGGGTGGGTATCACACATTGGGCCTATTCCTAGATACTTTCTCGCAGCACTTATGGGTAATGAAGTTCAAGATGGCAGGAACAGCAAAAATGACAACTGACAGCCTAGCCATCATCTTCAATAACTTTGCCCCAGCGGAAACGTTCATGACGGATGGGGGAAGACATTTCAACAATGAGACGGTCAGAGAGTATTGCGCTAAGTGGTCATGTACACATCACATCATAGCAGCCTACTCACCCTGGATCAACAGACTAGTAGAAGGCACCAACAAACTACTACTCCACATACTCAAACAACTATGTGCACCTGACATGGGTGAGGATAATGGCTCAGAGGAGGAATGGGAAAAACTTCCCAGAACGTGGCCAGACCACCTTGATGACACCATCCATGCACTGAATAACCAACTACTACCATCCCTCAAGCTCACACCGAAGGAACTCTTACTCGGGTTAGTAGTTGACACGAAATGCACAGAGCTAACGCACAGCACGACAGAACCACTCACTGGGGATGCAGCAATCCACATGGCGTACACAGCACAACAACAACTCAACAGATATGATGAAGCCGTCAAACATGCCATCAAAAGGAAAATGACCTTCGACCATCGAGCACTAAAGTGGCACCAGGCAGAAGTCATATTCACGCATGGACAACTCGTGCAAATATATAGGAGCGACCTAGACTACACCTTCAAGACAGAGCAGAAAATCTTGCCTAAGTGGTTGCAGCCTTACAGAATAGCATCATGACTAAGAAATTCTTATAGGCTGGAAATGCTATCAGGCACTCCTGTTGCGGGGGAGATCAGCGCATGGTGCTTACAGGCCTTCACACCATGAGAAGGAATGCAGCTGTACACAGATCAACAAGAGTACATGAGGAAGCTACGAGAGAGTGGAGAGGAGAGAGAGAGCGAGGACATAGTAGGGGGAACAGAGAGAGATGTGACAGAAGTTTGGGAGCATGCAAATGAAGAGGAGGACGAAGAAGACTGTACCATACCAGGAGGACCACCAAGGGAGCCACAGAGATGAGGAGTGTAGAGAGTGGTCATAGACAACACAGACATCATCATTTTTCAAAGGGGGCACATGTAGTAGGGGAGTCAGGGGAGGTCACAGGAGGATTAGTCAGCAAGGGTAGAGCACGGACATGGAGGCGCACATGTACAGTCAACTGGTGACATATATGACCAGGGCACATGAGGTTCACTGCTACACCATGGTAATTTCTTAAGGCATGGGGTAGATGCAGAGGTGAGTGCGAAGGTTAGTATGTGATTATGTCTTGATGTTGTTTGTGTAGGGTCATACGAACAATCTTGCACACCCTGCACTATCCGGTCTCATCGTCGATTTTTTCTATATGGGTTCAAATGCCATCGCAAGTATATTCCCAGAGGTTTTTGAGAAAGAAGTACCATGTGCTGCAGTTGCACTCACTGCTACTGCCATGAATTTATTATGAACATTTCTCTTTTTGTACGCTGACACATATATAGATTAAAGTTGCCTGGATGAGATGGTCATGGAGGGCAAGGAGGTCACATTCAAACGTGATGTTTATGCAGATGTCTATGCTGATTTACTCAGACTCATGGCAAAATGTGATACTGTGCCTGTTCACCATGCCAAGATGAAGGCGCTCCATGTGGAGTGGGCAAAAGTGGGAATGTGAGTAGTTTGCTGTACACAGTTTTATTATAACTTGAATTTCTTCTTCTGACTAGGAATGGCAGCACAAATCTGGGGATGTTTACAGGCTTTGATGTTGAACTTGATTAGATGTAGTTATCATGCCATGGATTTGCCTGTCTCATGCATAGTTAGAACATGAATTACTATTCCTTTCTGCCCAGTTTACTTGTCTGGAGTGAGCTAGTATCAAGCTAGTCCAATCTGGCTTGGAATGGACTGCACATGCACTGTCAAGTTTTGATTACTCCAGGACTTCAGCCAAGTTCCCCCAGACTGTAATGGGACTGGGATGTGCTGGGACAGACTTTACAGATTCTGACAGCTAGGTACCTTGTTGGGAGAACTGGGGTTCTGGGACAGCTGGACAGTACCAGATAGTACTGTCCAGGGGAGGGTTGGTTTGCTGATGTAATCTAGTGCCTAGAAACATGCTTTGCCCTGGGACATGAATGGATGTCCCTGGGATGACCTTGGTCCAAGAGGCATTTAGCTTGAATGATTTGGAGAAACTATTCAGCCTAAATGCTTACAGAAAAGGGTTACCTGGAGTGCTTGCTAACATAGTGACTCTCCAGTGCCTGTTGAGCAAATGAGCACATGTCCGTAGTCATGCAAACCATGCAATAATCACATGTCGGTGCAAGGTAACGAAGAGGAGCAGGTCACCTTTTGCCCAGAGGCAACTTGACATTGTCAACTTGTCTACCATTTAGACACGGCCTGTTAAAACACAACGAAAGGCGCTTACTCTGGACATGAAAAGAATTCTGGTATCAGTTCCCAGACATCTCCTCGTACGTCTTGTGATGCGGAGCAATAGGATCTCGCAATGTCCCTGTTATAGACGGGTCAGAACATGGTCAGTGAGTCGGGGCGCGCTGGAAACGTACGAAAATGGTCGATCCGGTAGATCCCAGTCCCCGCCCTAAGGTATGGCATGATACGATTGGGTACAAGAGAATCAAGAACGTTCACCTGGAGGGTTTTGAACATGCTCGTGAAAGGTGCTAATCGAATTAGGTAATGGCACACAATCATGGACCTTACAAATGATGAAGGTTCTCCTTAGAACAGGAAAACGAGGAAAGGTGCTACGCACGAACTAAAATGAGTGCCATAATGGAACGGCTTCTCGCCAACACCCTCTAGATTATGGTAGAGACTTTCTGCAATTTTCCGCCGCGCTTCGGTGAGCGCCCCCATCGGTTTCGTCAAACTATGATCGCGTTTAAGGATGAGCGAACAGAGAGAGCATTGAGTTCGACATACTCCCTAAACGAATTGGGCAACGGCAGATCGAGGATCTCTGACGTGTAGTCTTGCAGGACCCAGGCTACCAAGGGACTCAGTTCTCGTAAATATTTGGGTATAACGAGACCATACGGAAGATAGGATACTGGGTCGCGTCGTTTGGCGTGCGACCCGAAAGCTGATTGAGGATACTGATATATGCGTACTATCACCCGCTACATTAGAAGAACAAGAGAGTAACCAGGTTGATAAGAAGATGTACATTACTGATCGTTCTGTTTCGCCACTGTTGCTGTGCGGCTGCTAGTGCTATTTCATGTGATAAGTCCGGATTCGAAGCCTTTCCCCCAGGCAATGCAAAGCTCATGTCCCGCAAAATAAGACTGAAGGTGGACTGATGATCTTGTGATATAGGGTGCGAAACAATCGTTTGTAGTCGTCGAGACGCATCGTGGCATTGGGAGGTGCTTAGAAAGACGACCAGCAAGGTGCGACTGTCTTTGAAGAAGACTTCGAGGCTAGCGACGGAAGCGTTAGTAATGGGTCGAGAAAGCGGAAGAGCACTTACGCAACGTCTCTGAAAAGGAATGACCGGTTCGAGAATCCAACTATGTGCCCAAGTTTCCTGTCAATGCTATGTAAGGATGTGGGAAGTCCTCGAAATATTTGAAGTGCACCATCGCAGTGCAGGCTGGTTACTTCGTAGCTGGGAGGCGCTCCCCGATAGGAAAAACATATCTTTTGGGGCATCCACAGCACTGATGACTTCACCAGACTCCCCTTCCACTAGTCCTTCTAACATATAGAGATGACTCTTGCCGAAAATGAGAAGCCCAGTTATCAGGGAAATTAATGTCAGTGAAGACACGAATACAGAAAGCATACATACGCCATGAATCCACCCCAGAAACGCGGGTTACGGTATTCACGGCTTCGATGACGTCTCCAGGTTCTAGCTCATGTCTCATCCTGCGATGTTTGTCCTCAACGATGTCTTCCGCCAATGGCTGGGAACCTGGAAACAGCTGTAAGATTTCAAAGATGCATAGCTAATATTGCTACCATAGTCGTCAGCAACGTCATCAACTGTTGGTTCTGACTGCACAGTCGATGATACTTCCAATTCTCCTACCATACTAAGCGTTTGTCGTTGTCGGCTTTCCAGTGGCACTTCCACAACAGGTTCCAGCTTGATGCTAGAAACTTTTCAGTCAAGATGCATACTGCACAAACTTCAACGCACCGCATTCTGTAGGGCCCCTCAGTTTCGTCCAGTCGCCACGTTCGTTCTGGAACGAGGTGGGGCCACACATCTCGCTCAGACCCTACTTTTAAAATACCCCCACTGATCGAACCAAGCCGTCGCCGTCGTTCCCGCCTATCGCCATTAAGTCACTGATGCATCGCAAGCTTAGCATTTCTTACAAGTCAACCACCATCTTCTGGTAACGCTCCTTCTCGGAAGAGACAATGACCTTCCTCCATTGGTCTAGACAAATGATGGCTTTGCGCAGCGTTTCCTCACGTACAACAACCAGCATGGACGACAAAGAGTTTGGCGAAGGTCCGGGTGCTTTCGCCCCCGGCTGTGCAAGGTCAAGTATCTGGCTCGAGGTTGAGCAAAACTGCGAACAAGCACAAAGCGGAATATCTATTACCCGTTGTTTCTGGTGATGCGATACGCGGTTCCCGTTTGCGACTAATAAAGCAAATTGTGTCAGTTGTGCGGAAACCTTGGCATTCTCACTTCCCGCTGGCAAGGTCGAAAGACAATCGATGAGCAGCTCTGTTATGCTTTACGATTTGAAGAGTTGACTGAAGGATGGGACAGTTTTGTGAAGATGGATAAGGTCGCCCAGAATCAACTCTGTCACCGAGCGCAAAGGACCTGCAGACGCACAGAGGTGTGTCAGTGGATTGCCTAACCTATGCCATCTCAAATACCCACCCCGGTTGTGTTTGTCGCAGCATATGAGTAAGCCATATCGAAGAGCAACCAAGATGACAGGGAGGATCTGTGGGCATCGGATACCCCGTGGGGTGTTCTTGCACGGGGTAGCGTCTGCCGCGGGTCGCAAAAGTAAATCGACAGCAGCTCTGTGCAATTCTTCATTCCAAATAGACGGAAGACGTTTTCTGAGCAGGTTCCACCCACTCAACAACTCTAGTTTCTTCCCAAAGGACGAGGAATGGATGAGACCAATCCCAATCACTGAAAGCACTTGACATGCTATGCTAGGAGACGGTTCTTCGTTGACCCATAACAACACGACACGTGCAAGTGGCACGGACTCGGAAAACCTTGCGTACATGGATGGAATTCGCAGAAGCGATATGACTGCATCAAGAAGCTGTCTTGCTCTTTCGGGTTTGTTGACACCAAGGAAGATAGATGACCTAGGGGACGGCAGGTCTGAAGGTTCTAGGGAAACAAGTCAACGAATGACGCTTAGCACGCCAAAAAGATAACTACCCGTCGCGATATGCGCTGAAATGTACGACATAACTGGTTTTATGACGTCGTTTGGAGGAAAACGACCTTGCACGACAATCACAATCGCATTTACGAGGTGGGGGACTGTTTCTGCCGGATACCAGGTCGACTGTAGCGCAAACACCAGCTTCCGAACGATTCCCAACTTGGCTAAGCATAATTTTGCATTGAATCGTCTGTGACGACTTGCACGTAGTAAGAACGAAAAATGCTCGAGGTGCGCTTGTCGTACTGTCAAGTTCGTAGACGACCAAAGCTCGAAATCGAGGGCAATTGCCCGATACGCGACGGTATTCGTGACGGTGGAGGTGCTGAGGAACAAACAACTCGAAAAGGGTGTCACATATAAAGTGAAGGGACTTACTCTGCCAAACGGAAATTCAGTCCAAGAAATTCGAACAACGTTTCAAAGGATGTCATGTTAATCAAGTGGCCCTTCGAGCGTAGTATATCAGCCAGTGCGTCGTAACCAGCTGGTTAGGTTAGTCAAGGCAACCGAAGCGGCGGTAGGTTGATTCTCACCTATCTTTTCCGTCCCTTCCGAGTTCTGCCAACTGCCACGTATACTGTCACAGAGGATAGAAATAGTACGGGATAATTAGAGGTGAAGGTGACACAAAAAAACCACGAACCTGTGCTAGGTGTACCAAACGGAGAGCAAGTTGCACACCGCCAACCCTCCACAGGGTGGCGTCGAATGGCTGACGTGAAACTACGCATATGTTTCCGCGGTACCTGACATCAGAATTACTTTGTACCTCCGAAGAGGAGCATGGATCGAGCGAAGGGAAAGCCTTGACAACTTCCGATACCACTTTGAGTATGATGAAATTCTCGCTGACAAGTGCGCCCCCTTGAATGGCTCTTTTGAGCGATGACGTGTCCCTAGTGGAAGCAGAGCCCAGTAAATGTACGTTGAATGACGTAGAAACTTCATATGTGAAAAAGCGAGGTAGGTTATAGTCCTGAAATTTGCCATGATACTGTGGGCCTAAGCCATGCATGAACTTGATCAAATTATCGTCTGCCCCTCATTAAATGTCTCCACAGCGTGCCTGTTAAAGCCACTCACCTAGTGGGATGGAAAGTAGATAACACGACGCAACACACCAACCCAACGTCCGCCCCGGTGTTGAGTCACCAAGTACGAGCCGTCCCCCTCCGACGAGGTCCGGCGCGGGATATGGCCAGTCCAACGTGTCGGTGAGATATCCGTCGATAAAAACACCTAACATGACCATCAAGATGACTATAAACAGAGCAGAACAAATAACGTACAGATGGCAGGGCTGGAAGACCGAGATGGATAGTGCACGATTGCAATGTGCGTCCATCTGGCAATGGGAACCTTCGATTTTGAGAGAACGGTAGCTTCTTGCAGGGCTTTCGTTCTGAAAACAAGGGTGCCGGTTGCAGCTAGGCTCAATTGCACGGTAGGATCTACACAGAACGATATGCCGAGTAGGGAATGCGTTTCCAAAGGCATTCTTTCAAACCAGGTCCACATCTGCGATAATACGTGTAGCATCCGCTAGCTGAGCCCACTTAATAACTCACCGTGCATGTGAACCCAGCTGCCGGAAGAGCCCCTGCATCACTCATCCATTTCGTGATGGCCGATGATCCTTGAAGGGATATATGCGGTGGCCACCAGCACTTCATTCCAGCACGGAGCGGCTCAATCATCTCTCCATCTAGTACACCGTTCTCAGTGACAGCGCACTGCAGAAGCTGTTTTACATCCTGAGCAGACGCACCAATCTCAAACAACCGTTTGAGGATCTTGCTTAGCAAACGACGTTCCGGGGGCTGACTATCCAAGCCCGAGACCCCTATTGCACTAGATGCAAAAAAGGAGAATACAAGCGGTAAAACGCTCGCCTCGCCCAACACCGCGAGGTTGTAATGGGAAGATTGAGTGAGGTGTTCCAGGATTTTGTATACGATCAAGCACATCGGACCACTGGCAGCCAATGAACGAGTCATGAAGTCCCACGCGATTTTAAAGACGTGGAGTAGATGAATCGTGCCGAACGAAGCCGTATACTCCAAGAACTTCAAATCGAGCTCTGCAAGATCCTGGCATACTACCAAAGTGCTGAACACGTCTGCAAGGCCGAAATCATGAAAGGAAAGCGATAGAAGACATCCCAGCATCTTCTCAGAGGTAGGCGGATGACCGAGAAACGCGCTGCACGCGTCCGAAAGGACATCATACCCGACGAATTCCTGTAGTTTAATGATTGCATGAGCAGAAGCCGGTGGCGTAGGGATCGTGGATATACCTCACCTCAAAGAATTTAATATTGTCTTCGTGTCCGTCCATAGCACTGGACGCAACCATGAAAGCCAGCTGCATGCACTCTAGAGTATCCTGAGTGTGACACGAGCTTGACAATAATCCGGTGGAAGTTGAGGCGGAAAGCGTCGAAAGGACATGCATAAAGGCAAGAAACCCATCCAACTTGCAGAACACGTCCAAAACATGGGGGTTCTTATTCACCAATTCGTATATGCGCCGTAATATCTGCGAAGGTTCAGCCCAACCGGCAGACGTAGCGAAGCAATGGAAGGCCTCACCATAATTCTGTCAGCAGTGAGCTCCGCTGCATTGAGTTGTTCCACGGCGTCTTTCAGCTGTCCCGTGCACGGGGTCATCGGTAGTGCTTCACGAGTGGGTTCCCGAATATTCCGCAGAGGTGTTAGCAGCGACCTCAACATGTTTCGTTAAAGATCAATTCAATCCAGTTGTCGGATAACCCAGCGTAAGACGGCGGCAACTGGGCAAGTCTCGATCACGAACTGAGCTGAGTAAGTGACAGGGTAGTGGTTGTCGGTTACATGAGAATAGCACCCATCATAAGTGTTGTAAGGTTACACAGAAGAACGTCTACGAGTTCGGACCACAATCTAGTTTCTCTTCACGTTGATGATGTCCACAAACTCTGGCTTCAGCGACGCCCCACCAACGAGAAATCCGTCAACATCAATCTGAGTAGCTGTGTCCATGTAAACTAAGTTCACTAACGTCCGATCTGAGAGAGTTCACCGCACTTACCCAACTCCTTGCAGTTGGACGCCGTGACACTGCCGCCGTAAATGATCCTTGTGTTCTCAGAAATAGCAGGGGACACGGCGGTCGACAAATATTGACGGATGTAGGCATGAACCTCCTGAGCCTGGGCAGCAGTCGCCACTTTCCCTGTGCCTATTGCCCACACTGGTTCGTATGCAATTACAACACGGCTGCAATCCGTTAGCACTGTAGACCATGATGGAGGTGTAAGACGGAACTGACCCCCAGTCACTTTCATTCAGAATGGTAACAACCGCCTGCAGCTGGCTCTCGACGACCTGGGTAGTCTGCCCAGCCTCACGCTCCAGCAGGGTTTCTCCGACGCAGAGAATGACTGACAAGCTGCTATCGAGAGCAGCTTTGGTTTTCTGCGCAACCAACTCTGACGTTTCATAGAAGAGCGTTCGGCGCTCGGAATGGCCTGTGCACGAAACTGGTATTAGTGACATGGTGCGGTTAGGTAGATAGGTCTTACCAATGATCACGTAGGGGATCCCAGCATCAGCAAGCTGCGCTGGGCTAAGAGTGCATACTATGAAGCGCAGCTACCCCGCCGCAAAGTGTTGTTTCCTACCTGATCTCGCCAGTATATGCTCCGGATGTTTTGCAGTAGCAGTTCTGCGCAGCAACTTGAATGCCGTTCTTGACAATTTCCTTCAGCGGAAGAAGGTACAGCGATGGTGGGGCGATGACAACCTCTATACACACATGGCTCTTTTCCGTCTGCATTTGTTTCAGGTGGGGCCGTCACGCACCAGTGTTGGGGTCTAGATCAGCACCATTCAGCTCATTGATAATGATCTCCTTCTGTGCCCGAGAAATCGGGTTCATCTTGAAGTTTCCACCGACAAAGAATTTGCGAGGCATCGTTGCTGGTTCTGAGAGTCGATAGAGGTTCCGGGGCAGTTCGGGCGATTGATATTATGGCTCGCGTGTGTGAGTATTATTTCCAGAAAAGGAAAGACTGTATCGAAAGAAAGGTGTCATAATTGCTTACACAGTGGCGGTTTCAATATTTTCAGACGCTTTAAAGAGTATTCGAAAGTGAAAACAATATTTTTTATTATGATTCAAATTACCACGCTCTTATAAAATTTTATTCCGAGAAGGCTTATAATTTTTATCGCCAGTCTATATTGGGAGAAACATTATGATATCTATCCAAAGACAATTGAAAATTATATATGGCGTGAATGTCACAAGGTTATTGACAGCATTATCTTCCTAAAAAGATAGCAACAATAGGTAAAGTTTAAATTTGGAAATCACTTTGCAGGCGCGCTTGATTTAATGTTACACAATAGATTCTGAGATCATCGAAATAATAGCTTTTCCAATGATCAAAATGTAATATGAAAGTAAATAATTAGAAATCAGTTTCCATACGCTCAGAAGTGATCACGCAGTGAGGGGGCACAAGGCGCCCAATGCCTGCCCAGTAATCTCCACGTTAGGTATTCATTTCGTCAAACCTTGAATGCGATCGAGCATATTTAGGCGATGGTGTAGACAGAGACGATAGCTTGACACAGCGCTGAGAAAGA